>OV815997.1:41005580-41263080 GCA_929113495.1 Andrena minutula
ATATCAAGTAAATATTGCTACCTACTGTTCGAATCCTTAGATAATTCTCTTTATGCCATTAATGTGTAATAACAATAATTTAAAAACTTTACATTTTCAATTATTTCTATATTTCTCATTTATTTAAGTTATACGTTTTTAAGTAAATCTAAATTGGTTCAAAAATAACTAATTCCTTATTTACGATTCAATTACGAATGAACTGGTAATAATTCAATTATGCATAAACTGTTTACCCTAGATGTAATACCAGTAATGGACGCAAGTTCATAAAAAAATATAGAAATAAAAAGAAAAAGAATGAAACAAACTTTATATCACTCACCATTCGTTGCATAGTTCAAACTATTGTCCCCATTGTTGACCATTCCACAAATCTCCAAAACTATGGCGAAACACCCTGATGAATATAATAATGTCGCTTAAAATCCTGGTCGAGTGAAACGTAACAAACAAACAAATATATTGCAGTCCACGGACCATTGGCGAAAGCTTCTAGAATATTCCTTCTAGAATAAAAAAAAAGGAGAGAGAAGGATAAACTCGGAATAGTAAAATTTCACGAGCCACGTTCGACCAACGCGCGACGATGTGGTCGAAACACTGATCGTTCCACGCGTTTAGGGGCACAGATCGCGTTTATAGCTGCGGTATAAACAACGGAAATTCCCAAGAAATCCAAGAAAACAAATACCCCTTGGAATTGTGTCACTTTCGGGGAAGGCCCATTCTTAATATCCAACATTACATATTGCTGGTATGATATTAAATTTAAATGGCAATCAGCGCCAAAAGCAAGGTGATATGTTTTGTGTCTTGCTACTTTTGTCTAACATTACATTTAATGTGATATTGCTTTTGCAAATTAATTAAATTAATTGCAAATTAATAATATTTCCCTATAATATGTAGATGGTATTTTGATTGTTTGCAGTTTTTATATAATTGAAAGATGTATGAAGAAATGGAAAAAGAATCCTTGATAACACTCGATATTGAATTTCTGTTCCATTAACCTCCTTAAGACTGATTTTTAAGAAAATATGTTCATATTAACATGAGAAGTCACGCTAAAATTTGTATTGGATGCAATACTTGGAGTAATAAATAAATAGAAATTTATTCGTAAAATAGGGCAGTGTACGGTGAAAGATAACATTAATGTGATCAAATTGCTCGGTGGAACTTATTATTGTAGAATTTTTCCAAATCTATACTAAGAACTTATATTTTCTCAACATATACCAAATTGCAAAGTTGTACACTTTTCAGCAAAGTGCAATATTGTCAACCTTACCTTCTCAAACTAACGCTAGTGAACCAAAAATATACCTTAAACCTTCCTTACGCGAATGCTCCGATTACCTTCTTTCACCGCTTTAACAATTGACACTTACTTAATACAGAAATGAAAAATAAATGAAAGACACTCGCGCGACCGTCTTACCCACGCGATGCCCGCTTACGGACTGACGCTTTTCAAACGCGCGAGTGCCTCAGTTTAAAAGCTCCCGTTTGGCGCCAAAATTCAAATAGGCGCGGAGTTCGCCGTCGCACATTTCTCTCAATATCTTCCAATTAGCTAATCAAATATTCAGAAAATTTAATAGAATCTCTTGAAATCATAACGGTGATCAATCCTTACATACGTAGATTCACTTTAAACAAATCGATTTTTTAACAAAAATTTAAAATAAAAATAAATAAATAAATAAATATAAATTTCTCGATTAAACTTTTCTAAATTCGAAGAGTCTGTAATGCTATTTGATGATAATATGCGGGTTCAAAGGTTTCGCAGTGTCGAGCACAAAAGATCGGTGGACCTGATGAAGGAAATTTAATCAAGTCGACACGAGAGGAGCGCGGAACACGTTTCGAACGAGTGGACGCTGGATCTTGTACGATCCGATTTAACGAAATCGCGATCTATTCTACGCTCGCCTCGACAAGACCGTGTTTGAACGGAAAGCACGGTAAGCGCAAAATCAATATCTCGCGGGTCCGGTGCTCCTTTGAACCACACTCTGTACGACGTCAAGTTCAAACTCTTCCAACTACGAGGGGAAAATAACCGTTTCCAGTCCTTAATTGCTCGAACCCAGCTTCCTAAAGGGGCTTCTGTTTAAGCATACATATTTGCATTCCTCTGCGTGCGTACAAACACATAAGTAATTCCATAAAAAGCTAAAGTTCAACATCTGTTTCATACTATCTAAACATTTAAACTTTCTTTCATTCACTATTTAGTTCTAGCTGTGGTAATTAGTATGAAAGGGATGTGTCGGTATAAAACGGAGAGAATTTGAAGAGTTGAATATTTTCTAAACAAATGGATGTATATTGTCGATTAAAATATTAAAATTTGTAGTAATACCTACAGCTATTTCTTCAGCTCTTGAATTTCCATGAATTCCAGAAGCATTTTCCTTCTAAAAAATGCTATCCCTGTACCACAATTGAGATCGCAGGAATAAAATTTCCCTTCCTCGACTTAGCACCGCGATAAATCACGGAGGCACATCAAATTAACGTCTCTTAAAATTTATTTTAGACCAGCCTAATAGGCTTAATCAAGGCGTGAGAAATGAAAACTGATTTCATCCCTTCGTCATACGGTTTAAATTGGAATTTGCCAGAGTAGAGAGTAAACGGCTAAATGCACGTTTCCCCGACGAGGTGTGTGCTGCACGTTATGGACAACTCTGGTTCGGTTAGGAAATGCTCAGCCACAGTAAATCAAGATTTATTTCTAACCGCGTGTATCACTTTCGTCTGGATTCGATACGTCAACCGGGGTGTCAAGGACGTGTCCTAACAAAAATAAAAGGAGCCACGAACTATGAACGGTATCGGAAATATGATTCGGTGAAAATAACTAAGCAAATAGAATGCGTGAATTCCACTGGCTTTCGTTTTGTCACTTCGCACGCCGCCATTGTTTTACGCTAGATCAGCTTACAGCCTATTTTATTTCGGCTTCGTATTATGTCGATAACTAAACTTACGATTAGTGTTACTTTGTTTTTGCTAATTACAAAATCTAAATCGTGAAACAAGAATCGTAATCTCTATATTTTCTATATTCCTACTGATTCATTGCTCCACATTCAAATGATATTTGTTGTTTCTTACCGTCTAATTACATTTCAGAGACACTTAAATACAGTGGCGTTAATTTTCCTAACGTCAATTTGTTGCTAACAAATTTATCAACAGTTATGACAGAATTATGCGCAGATTCTGATAGTTACGAGGAACGTTGAGTATGGCAGACTCCCGGCCAGGAACAATTAAACGGTACCTTTAGAACCGCAATTATAAATTGTTACGAGGCAAGAGCCACCGTTGCAATTTCCCGCGATAAAATTTCACCCCGCTGAGATAGAACGACGACGATCATCATTTTCTGGGTCGTCTGTACTTGACAGTTGTTTTCGGCGATTCTCGCCGCGAGAAATGCAGCAACGAAACCGATATAACCGGGAAGACAAACGATCCTAGAAATGGACAGCGGAGTTGGGCATTGTAAATAAAAATTATTATAAATAACGAATCGAATAAAAATTACTTTAACTTTAGATTATTCGGCGATCTAGTTAATTTTTTATTCGGCGATTAAAGTTAATTTTTTTATTCGACGAGAATTTATTCGACATTTTTCACGTTTTGTTGCATTCAAAACTGGAACTCCAATTGACACATACATCGCGTAATTACCTTACCTTGGGATGCGAAACCTGTCTGATCAGTTTAAATTCACTGACATTTGCTCCTCCTCCAGCATTATGTACAATCAAATTGGCTGTGGTACTTTGCTCGACGCAATTTAGATATTACTTAGATATGTGCAGGCTCGAGGAACATTCGTCGTTATTCCTATTTCAGGACTAGATGTATGAAGTCCTACTTTGACACTCGGAACTCTACACGCAGATGCTGCGCAACTACCAATTCATTATTCCCTACACTAAACCTGTTTAGTCAATCCCTCCCAAGCCTTAAAACGCTGTGTGGAATGATTCTGAAAAACGTAATTTTATTAAAGAGCTGCAAAAAATTTTATGTTGGTATTTTAGCCCTTCGTGGTCACATGGGGTTCACTGCACCCCAGCGTGATGTTTAACTTACCGTTTTCGCATTTTTCTTGCTGTAATAGTCTTTATCTAGAAATGTAAATTTTCACGTGATGAAATTTATAGTTGAAAAATTCACTGAATTTCTCAATTTCTCAATTTTAATATAAGGCCTGAACATTTGCAGAAATATTGGCAAAGAAAAAAAAATACTAAACAGTTGAATTGGTACGAAATATTACATTTTCTGCAAATACGGCACTGTATTGAGTGTATAAGCTTAATTCAAATTTCCTAGCTACGTAGCGTCAATGCCTACTGCTGCGTCGTTTCTAATACGCACATATAATATTAAACAATTTCCTTTCTTTTTATTTTTCACCGCGTAGTACTGCTTCTTTATCTTGTGATTACGGTTGTAACTACAGGCCCCTCCCCGTTAATTAACTAAATAAATAATTATCATCGTACGTAGAGCTCGTTCTACCTGAATAAGGTAATAGTAACTCTCAGTTTAACGTCTATCCAAGAAGCAACGTTTACCAAGCAGCACACTCGAGAAGCCGCATAAAGGTAGCGGTGGGATCGATGCAGATTGCTTTAGAAACGGCTCGAAGGAGCGTCTCCTCTCTATTGACGCATTGCTGGCTGCTCTTATCTGCGCGACCGCCCCGCAGGTGAAGGAGGAAAGCACTCGTCGATTCGTGAACGAAGCCGCGACTTCACGAAATTGCCTAGCATTCGACTTGTCGGGACACCAGCTCCAGACATACAACCTTTCAGATCCTCGCACCCTCTCCTCCGCCGCCATTTTGCCCGACGGTTACATTTATGGTGAGTTAAGGGCAAGTTGCGCTGAGAATCAGCCACACCAGGGCATCAGGGTTCGATTGCGTTGGGAGCTGGATTGTTTCGAGGGAAAAGTGGAGGACGCACTTGTTGCAAACTTGTGTGTTGTCCGTTAATATTTGCTTGACGTACCTATATGTATACGGTGGATTCCATAGGGAATTGCTGGTGGCAGGGAGCCGGAAAAAATTCCTATTAAAAATGTAATTCACACATTGTCGACTAAATTTAAGATGATAAAGGTGTTTTTCAAGAATTTTGAACTTTTATGATACTTGAACGATTTATGATACAAAGACACCTCCCTTTTCAGTTAATATATAGAAAAAAAGTCACCCCCTACTGCACACCTCCACACCAGAATGTTAACAATTCCTAAATTCTAAATATGACAATTTCTAAATATCTGCACAAATGACAAAAGTGTTTCCTGGCGAAACAATGACCCTTTCTTCGCTATACATTAAAGTCACGTAAATCTAATAGCCATCTACATAGGTACGCCGCACCAAAGAAATCCATCTATGCCAGTGATTTCGTGAGCCACTGCATAAATTGTTAATAGAATCACATATATTTGACAAATGGGAATCTGCAGACACTTGTAACAGCAACTGGTACCACATCGATCCATGGGTATTCGCAGGTGCTCGTAACACTCAGCCGTAACACCACCGATAAGCCATGGATCGTTATCCGCTCGATATAGTTTCAGGAAACGTATCGACACCGTTTCGACAAACGGAAACATAGGTGATCGCTGACAGCCCTCGCCAAGGGCTTAATCGTGAGCAAGGCTCCACATGGAATTTCAGAATTCTGCGCAAGGTGCCTGCAACTCTCCCCCGCCCTTCACCCCAAATATATCGTCGAGAGGTCGGTGTCTTATGATCTTATGCTATACCATAACGAACAAGCTTTGAATTCAATAAATTCTACACCAAATAAATAGATTTACCGATCTGCACCCTTCCTGTTGCACAATAAAATCCACTGAACTTGAAAACCGCATTTAGAACCGATTTCCATCAAAATGAATTGCCAAATTGCAGGCTTTAATCTTCAAAGCAATATATCACTGTAATGATGTGCTATACCGACATTGTCAATGATTTGCTATTCATTTAATGTTTACTCGAACTCGGGTGCTTTCACGCGAGATATTTTTATGGTCGATAGTTCAGACATATTCTTATTAAATAAAGCAGTGGCGCACTCCCACCCCACAAAAAAAAAAAAAGGAAAAAGGAGCTCAATGTAAGAGACTTAAGTAATTCAAGAGCTTTGTAAAAAGAAAAGGAAACTGGATTTTATTGTTTAAATAAATTTTTCTAATCTTTCCGAAGGGAGCTTCCTTCACACAGGTGTGTATGAGATCCTGATGGTTGCTAAGCAGAAAGATGAAGCAGTAAGCCGAATCTATATTTAGAGGATTCGAGACCTCACGAAGCCGGTCAAACTCGTCCTGGATGTGCGATTGTCGATGTAGCTGTCGAAACAAGAAGCACAATACGAAGGAAATAGCAAAGAAGCCTCTGAACGTCCGGTCAGGCATGCGAAAACTATTAACCTCGACTATTACTATTACTACTCATCACCTTCGGCATCTTCTTTCAATCCCCCTTGCTCCCATTCTGCTCGTTGCCTCTTTTTGTGGGACAGCTTCGTGACTAAGTTCGCTTTTCAGTGATGCGCTATGTTAACAGGAATGATGAATTATTGACTGCTATTTTGCATAAGAAAATTCATATTAAACTTCCTGGGAATGGAAATTGAAATTGAAACTGTAAAAGGTTTAGATGGAGCTTGGATAGATATTGATATAATTATGACAAGTATTAATTGGAGGTTTCAGTAGCCACACCGATGAATTCCGTGAATAAAATTAGGAAATTTGAAAAAGTGGAGTTGATAAATTGGAAGGTTGAATTTAAAATTTGAAAAAGTTATTCGTCCGTCCTCGAAACTTCCTAAAGGATGAAATTCTATCACCAATCTATTTTCGACGCGACTGCCTCTAGTAGGTATACGTTTTCGAACAACAATATAAAAGAAAAACCCCTCGAATAACTATGCGATGAATTTTCGTAAAAGCAGATGTTAGAATTTTTAATATATTACCGATACATTCTAATTCATAATATTAATTCGATTCATTATTTAACTAGTTACTAATTACAAATTTCCATGTTTTCTTACGTAGTCAATATTATTATGTGGAACCTAGCACACTGAACTTTAAACTCAGGTAGGTATAAAATAAAATTCTGTTTCTTGTGCTATAAAACGTTGAAGATCCAATCCTGTTTATGGATTCAAAAAGTCTGATTAATTAGATGATTAGTCCCCGCGGTGTCACACCAGTTCAAACAACTACTAGACATTTCCATAGAAGTTGCAAAACAAGTATAACCTAAGACTAGTTAGGTGGTTTAGTTGGTCGATAGGTAACCAGCATATCCCAGTCGTTAGCATAGCTGACCTACAAGTGTCATCGAATAATGATAGAGGGAAGATAAAATAATCGATACCCATGGGGAAAAATGAGGAACAGGTTTACGACCAGCTGATAATGTTACACTGCGCGTGTAGCAAAAAATGGAGAATTGCCCTTCGGAATTATGCCACGTCCGTTCTACTCCTTGCAAATTCTATCGAGCAACTGTCATCACTTCGTAGCACTTAAACGCTACTTGGCCAGTGTTAAACGAAGAATTTTTGCAAAGGAATCTGTGTAGGTACAGATCTCGAAAATAACACCTGCACCACTTTCGATAAATATATTAATGAGTTAACTTATCTTATGGAAACCTCCAATGGGGCAGCACTTTACCTACTACTCGTATTATAATTAATAGTATGCGTTTAGGATGTCAATGCCTTGAACGAGGAAACCATTGCAACCTATCAATTTCATTCCTCCAACAAATCGTACTAGATTTTTAGTAGTCCTATTACTATAAAAGCGGACCGTATTTGCTTTATCGACGTAAGGGGGAAAATTGTTGGTGGTATGTATCTGTGACGTTAGCAAAGAATGTGTTAAAATATTATTATAAAATAAATATCTTTTAAGCACATTCTCTTATCTCGCCACGAATCCCATACTATTACAAAACCCACCCCAACCACCTTCTCCGAGCCAAAACCATCGATGCGAACCAAATGTAATTTCATCGTAGCAACCATAAACTATAAAGCAAGTGTAACTGCGAACCAAGTATAGTTTCGATCACAGAGACTAGAATTTGCAAAGCAACTCCCCGAAGCATCAGCGAACGAATAAATAACCCCCCAAATCACATCCGAGTGGCTTGTTATCGCAAATACAGTTCCCCGTTAGCCCATTATCGCGGGCCCTGTTAACAGCTTATCCAGGCAAGTGATCGCCTACGTAAAACGCGTTCCAATCAGATTCCGCCGCCAATAATGCCCCTCCTAATCGTGGATTCGGGGCCAATCGATTGCCAAGACAAGACACGATCGCATCCCCCCGTGTCCTCTGCCATTCCACCCCCGTGAACACTGCAATTTTATCCCCCCCCCCTCGCCCCGTAATAACCGAGCTCGGCCAATCGGTTTGTTGACCAGTGGGTGGGCCTCGCAGTGGAAACGGGCAGAGAGTCCCCTATTTCTCCGAGCCCTGGGGCTGGGATCGCCGTCGTGCACCTCAACTCCCTACCCCCGAGGAGTGGGTGTCGGTGTAGCTGTCCGGGCGAAGACAAAGTGGAGAAGCGCAGGGAGCGAGCTGGACGATAAAGAAGAAGGGGGAGCTATCGTTTTCAGCAGCGTTCCGTGGGGTTAAAGGGGTGTCCAGGATCGGGGCAAGTGCGGTTACGCTCTCAGCCCGGCTTTCTCGATCTTCTCCGTTCCTTCCGCGAGGGTGGAAGGGAGAAAAAACGGGAGATTGGTCGTCGTAAACTCAGCCGACGGGGGTGGCAGACTTTTCGAACAGTGAAACGCGCGATGGGCGATGAATCACGAAGACGGTCCGGGTTTTAGGGGCGCGGGATGAGGCACGTCTGGCGTGACGATCTTGCGACGTGCGGGCTGGAAAATATGTGCGAGCTTTGTCGTGCTCGAAGGACTCTTTGGTAGGATTCTAGGTAGTTCATAGGGATTTTAAAGAGAAGGATTGTGATAGAATCTGCTTGGAGTCCTTGATGATAAGAAAATCAGTTTGAGGAAGGATTTACTTCTGATTTCAAGTTTACACGTTCAAGTAGCTAAAACCTTCTGGTACTTATGGGAATCCTCGCGCACCCTATTTGGGACTCGAAGAAAATAGTATTAAAATTCAGTACGACCGATACTGATTCAACACCACCTGACACAAGTTTGCCTACGAGTTTCTAAATACTTTCCTGTTCAGTAACAAAGACATCCGTCCGTCTTAGAAGGCGGGGAAGAGCATTGAGAGCCACGCCGAACACCCGACCGTTCCCAAAATGAAATCTGTGTCGCCGTTCGCGATCCTAGATTTTGAGAAAGGAATGCGCATCGCGCGCCTCTGATTCTCGTCTATGGCGAGGATGTCCCGTTACATTTGCCGGCAGGTGCAACAGAGGGAATTCTACAAGGCGGGTTATGCACTTTCCGCGCTTTTGGCGCGGACACTAATTGCCGTCACGGTTATACGGCAGTCGTCTCGTAAAAGCAAGTCTCAGTCCGCCGTTCAGCCTTACGAGAGTAAAATCCTCTCGAAATACACCCTCCTCTCAGCTCTCTGAGCGAGCAGTTCAACGAAGACGGTTACTCGGCCCGTTTCCAGAGTGACGGTGGCATCTTCGCCGGCGATACCTTGCACGACTTCGCCTTGTGCCTTCGGCAGAGCGTGCAACCTCCGCGGGAATCGTCGTCCAGTCATTTTCGTGGCGAGCGGCCCGTCGAGCAATCGTCGAGGACACTTTAGTGGCGTTCAGAATGGATGAATAGTGGAATGAAACACGATAAAAACCGCGGGGCTCGTGGACCGTGTGAAAATTGGCTGACAGGTCGTGTGATGGTGAGATTTTCAGGATACTGGACACCGAATAGGAGTTGGGATTGAGTGGGCTCTGTGCGGTGGAGTGGAGTGTCACGTTCGCTTGGTAGTAAATTTAAATCACTTTCCTTAATTGTGCTTTCTTGTATCAAGCTAGTTAAAAGATATCACACTATTCCTTGAATCTTGTATGAACTTGGCACTGGAAGTGTTGAAGGAAATATGAATAGTGTCACTTGCGACCCATAAAGTGTCATTTTAAAGTGTCTCGAAAGGCTTTATTTTTATGCGACGAGTGATTTATGTTTTGGGAGATTTTCTTTCTAAAAAATCCATTTTTAGGCCTTTGAGTACAGTGGAATTACACGGAATGTTTGTTGTGATCTCTACTGCAGAATTTCTGCTGGACAAGTTTCCAAGTACCAAGTAGTTATTTCATTTTGGAAACCTATTTCCTGCTTGCCGTAGCCAATTAAATTACGCACAATTCTCTTAATGTCGCAGATCTTTATGTCAGAATCCTTGATTTAACAACCTAACAAAACTGAATTAAGTACTCTATGTTCACAGTGAAGAAAAGGCCAGAAGTTACAGATGAGCAAAGAAATCCGATAAAAAGCGTGCCCCTGGCAAGACGGTGAGTGGACATATCTCAAAACAATGTCGAAATATTCAAAACCTACGAATATCCCATCCTTCCTCCGAAGAAAAAGAAAATGCATCCAAGTAGCTCCACTTTTTCTCCCGATAGAATAACAAATTCTAAAAACACCGCCGTATAAACCTTTCATCGATTATTCTCTCGACAGTGACGAGGCACGCAAATATGAACGAAAAGGAGCGTAACACAGTACCGGTGTCGCGCAGCAAATCGAAGAAACAATTTCGAACAACTACCTGAGCAACCGACATCAAGGAAACCAGAGACCAATATACAACACAATCACCACTGTTAACACTTACACGTGACTTGGCGATTTCGATCGCTCGCCGCCAGTCGATCCCGGCAATGCCGTCGCGGATATTTAAAAAAATCATCGACCAACTCGGCGAGTAGAGTATCGAGATGAGAACACTTGGAGCGAATCCCCTTCGTAATCCCACTTAGATTCGCCACAGTAGGTACCAGTTAATCGAATCAGTCGGGAGGAGGGCAGAAGACCGTGGATAGAATGAGAGGACGAGGTGGTCGAATGTTAAGGATCCTTGAATCGAGCGACCAAATAAAAGAAGAGTAGAGGAACCCTGACAAGGCTGGTGGTCCCGGCCGTTTTGTTTCTATCGACGGTGAACTTACGTAAGGATCAATGTCGCCGACGATCCCACGAGTCCTCGTGCTGTCGATCCTGCTGCTCCCGCCCACAACGCGGGCCGAGGATCTGATGGATCCCTTCGCACTGGTACGACAGACGCTGAAATATTGGCGCAGGATCTACAACATGTACCACGAGGAGGTGACGCTCGGCTACTGCTGGGCGGAGTACTTTTTGCAGCTGGGGGAGAGCATGGAGACCGTGCCCATGTCCCGTCACGCGAGTCAGGGAGCCCGCCACTCTGAATGCACGAAGGACGAGAGCTGCAAGAAAGGAGACACACTTTCCAGGGGGAAGCGAGAAGTTTCGGGTGCTCCAGTGGACAGGGGACAACGCGTTCGAAACAAACGCTATTCAGGGATACCGAACCCCAGCAACGAGGACGTGCGCGAAATATCGATGGACCATGAGAACAGTGCGGAAAAGAACGATGACATTTCAAAGGTATACTCGAAGAGAAATGGGGATTTTAGATGGGTAAAGTATGGGGACGGGATGTTTCATTTAGGGACAGACAAAAATTGCGTGCTTTTAGGGTCTGAGCCCCCTCGAGGCGATCCTTCAAAGAATCGCAAGGACAGAAAAGCTCGTACTCCAGAATCACCGATGTTTAGAGTATACGTAAACAGTGGGGGTGATTTGAAATCGATAGACTGCCAGGATCAGGTGTCTAGCCGTATTCAACGACAGGGTAGTCTTACTTTTTCCCATTTTCTTGCAACTTGGTTAAATGGCTGGCCGGAAGGAAGTGCGAAGATTTTCATACAGAACAGAAGTAAAGATTCTTCCCCAAGCCCAGGATTTATTTCAAACGACAAACAACATTTCAAATACAACTTGAAACGGATAAACCTTGGCGAGCACGACTTCCGTCGAAATCATGAATATTTCTCTCTATTTTTCTCCAATAATTTCCAACAGATCTCCGAACTTCCTGCTGACGATTCAGCATCCGCGGACGTATCCGCGAAACTGGATTTAAAATCAACAGAGAACTCTTCAACGGTCGATGTCTGCCACGAAAACGGTCGTTCGCCGCTCTGGGATGCCACGAAGATCGCGCGCAGCCCGTTCGATCTGAAATTTAAGGGGAGTCGAGCAGAAGGCGAGCGGGAAGTTAGCGGAAAATCGAAGGCCCTTCAAGCGGATACGCGTCGTAAAGTTTTATACGCGAGGACGGGCCGCGCTGCTTCCGGTGGCGGGTTCCGCGCTCCTCCTCGCTGGATCGCGCCCTTCGAGTCGCCATTTAAAAGCCACCACACGATCAACGAGCTCGACGATAACACGGAGCTGGCCAATTTTCGTCGCGATACGAAGTTCACCTCGCCGAATTCGGGATTCAAAGGAAGCCAGCGGAGGAGTTTACGTCGCAGACGTGAGGCAAATGATGGAACAAGGGGTGCTTTCCTTAGGCCTCTATCGAAAAACGAAGCACCCGCCCGTTCGTCGACGTACTTGGATCAATTTCTTAGATATCCCCCGTCGTCGGTGTATACAGAGTCGAGGAGCAGCGTTCGGGGTAGGAAGATTGGATCGCGGTCGTTGGAGCCTAGGGACAGTGATGCAGGGATTGGAGGAGGAAGGGGAACGAGGAGGCCTAAATATATCAGACGATCATTCGCGGAAAATCCAGCAATCATCTACTCGAGATACTACGCGAATATTAGAGCTCCCGAGCCACCCGGTGTCAAAGGATTCTACGATATTCTGTCTTCGTTTAATGGGCGGTTATCTAATTATGTATCTTCGAATAGTCGAACGGGGGGTGGTTGGGAACGGAGAGGTGAACAGAAGGGGGATAGTTGGAAAGAATTATGGATCGTGGGGGATAATCTGTATCGGCGGACCAAAGGCTCGTTGCTTCGCGAACAGTCAGTTGCCGGTGAAGCGGAGGAAATGGAGCCCGATCGGTATCCCGTGGGAGGGCCCTCGTTACTCCCCGACAGCTACCCACGATTTATGGGGGATTATGGGAGCCCGACGAGCGGAACAAGTCGCAATTCGAGACCGAGTCGATCGTCGAGGGCCAAGGATCAAGGTCGATGGTCCTTGGGTGGCGAGGGCGAGGGCGAGGGCGAGGTCGAGACACGTGGCGCTGGCAGAACGTGGGTCTTTGATTTCCGAGCTGCGCTCATGGAGTTCTTCAAGGCACTGGGGTTTCTCGTGCAAGTGGGCAAGCAAATCATGGACCACATCGACTCTAATCCTGCCCTTACTTGTACCAGGGATTATTTCTGGAGCAAGGCTGTTCAGTGGATAGAGGCTTGAATTAAAGAGAAATGTATTGTGCAATTTCTATGGGGAGGTAGGATAAATGATGAAGAAGACATCTTTCAGGTAAATGTAAGAATACACATAGTTGGTCGATTAGTGTTTTCAAAAATGTACCGTAGGGGATAATGGGCCAAGACCGGTTGTCTTAAAATAAACTTTCGACACGGCTAGAAATTTCTGTTGGATCTTGCAGAATCAGAAAATGAGAGTCCTCGTTTGAAAAAAACTAAGTATGTGGCTCACAGGAAAACGAGATTTCCTATTATCTCAGAAGTCATAGAGAAAGTTATTTTAACAAATACTAACTATCGCATAAATTCGTTTTAATATATCTAGTAAAGAAAAAATCACAAATAAATGTCTCGTCGCAACACAACGCTGGAATTTTTCAACTCGAAATTTTTCAACTTCCGTGGATGAAAAACTACGACGGTATTTGCTCTGCGACAGATACCTATCACACCGTTGTGCATGTACCATATCGCAGCTCTCACTTTCCCAATACCTACATCATGCGCGTTCATATTTTTTCAGAGTACGTACATACGAACAATGTACCAAAAAAACGCCTTTTTTCTGGGATGATCTAATAAATAAAACACATTAAGTAACTGACAATTATAACTCCAACAGCTCCCAAGACATTACCTACACCCTAACCCTCCCCTACAAACCCTCGTTTCGCCCGTTAAATACTAGCGATCGACGACCCGTGCACCAATGGAAGTCCCTGTCGTCGCGCGATATACCCGACTATCTCGCAAAGAGTTCCAAGTCACTCGTAAAGGCGGCTGTAAAAGGATTAGTTGCCCTCTGGTCATTAACCCGCTCCAAAGTGTTGGCCCATTAAAACGTTGCCGCGTTAATGAGCGTCGAACGAAGAGCAAGGGCCCCCTTGATACTACGCGGCAGTGATTTATCGATGAACGGGGCCGGAAGTGGCGCGAAACTGCCGCAAAGACGACGGTGATCGTTAATCCTTGCTCCTCGCCGGCCCCGGCCGGGTGTTTCGTGCCCCGAGACACGTCGATGACGCTATCGATCGGCCGTCGTCGGCCACGTTCCTCGAGGAGGATAGTAGGACGGCTGACGACTTGGACAGCGCGAGAGCGCCGTTCACGGGTCGACGGGAACGCGAGTACCGGCGACGACGTTTCGGGGTTACAATTAAGAGCGCCGATCGATCGGCAGGAACAGGTGTCCGTCGTAGTCGATAGCGGGCATCGAGAATGAATTTTTGATGCCACCTGTTGCTGCCACCCCGGCTGTCTCTTTCTCGGAAGTCAGCTACCTCCTTTCTCTCGCTCTGTCCTCGCCGCTGCTCCTCGAGTTCTCTCCACCCAGGGGATATCGACAACCGCGGGAGCGAAACAGCATCGATACCGTCGCTCGGAGTTCCAGGGAATTGTCTGGAGTCTTGTCTGGATGAATTCGGGGCGAGATTTTCTGCCGGTAACGTGGGATAAGATGCAAAGTTTTGTTGTGGGTATTTATTGAAGGACGGACTGATTTTGCCAGTTGCGGTCCGTCTTGATATTGCTTCTTTGGGATGGACGGATCTTATTGTGTAATTAAGGATAGAAGCTGGTTTAGGACGCTGAGAAAGGGGCATTTTCGTGGATCTTTTCAACACAGAAAATTAAAGTCGATCCAAGTTTTTCTTAGTTTCCTTAGTTCTGGCATTGTCGAGGAATTAAAAAAAATGAGAAACAAGTCTAAAATTGACAAAATTCTGCGACTTTAAAGAGAAAGTTAAATTTTTTCATAAATGTTTTTCGCTCATCGACGATTGGTCATTAATTAACTAAAAAACGACCGGGAAAAGTCGATTGGGCGAATAGTTTTCTTGCTATTTTTCCCGCCAACTTGAAAAATGTTGTTTTGTGAAAAAAGCGTATGCTGCGCGACACATAACTGCTACATCCGAAATACTTGGAATTTCAGTCCGAAACTTTAAGGACATATTCTCTAAAAGTATTACTATCGATTAAAGCAAAAAAAAATCGAAGAATTCCGACTCTCTAAACAAGGTTGTCCCCTTAACGAAGTTAATCTTGTTGTGTCACTTTTGGTTTTTTTTTTCGAATTGCAAGTGGCACATGCTTTAAATTATTTCTTTCGTTCCATGTGCAATGTACACACCAACGCCTTCTAACCGAGGGTGTTCCACTTCAACTAATATTTCTGATAAAATTCGAAACTTTCCTAGGATTATAGGTACAGCCTGCGGGTGGCCTAGATCCTAAATCATCCTAAGCTTTCGGTCGTCGAACTTAATTCTAATTAATTGTCCTACCATCTCCAACTTCTACTTCAAAGATCCCCCAAACACTGTGCATTTCCCTAATCCAGTACTAATTCAATTGCAATCTTGTCCTGGATCAATTCAATCAAATTCCAATTTTCAAGCTTAATTCGACTCCACCTTAGTCCACCGCGAGTTTCAATAGCGAGCACAGTATAAACCAGTTATGTTTCGTGATCGATGAGTATTAACGAAATACTTAGTGTTAACTTTTTATCTTACTTATCGTAGCAGAACTGGAAATATTTATTCTACCCCTCGAATAAACACTTTTATTACTAGTCCTATCAAACTACCGTTGCAAAAGTGCGTAACTCACTATCTTGGCCAAATAAATTGTACACGAACCATTTTATATCGGCGTAAAGAGTGATCGAAGAAATCTATTTTTAGTCCCACGATTTTGGAACTGAATTTTGTGCCAAATGATTAGCTTATAATGAGACATCAATCGCACCAAATTTCTGTCAGCAGTCAGCAAAACCCCTGGGAACAATTCTTCAAATTACCGGACCGACACATCAAAGAATTCTCGCTTCTTTAATCTCCCTTATCTCAGATACTAATTCTCACCTCAACTTGAAAATTTGTTATGATTGATGTCTCATCACAAGGTATCATTTAGCAGACAATTCAGTTGCAAAATCTTGGGACTAAAAATAGGCGAAAACATCCCTCCATTTTGGGTTACTCCGTCACCATCTCTGATCATCATATACTCCGATACCATCGCTGATAACGCCACCAAGAAAAGATCCGCCCAGGACCACCGTTCAACTGACTACAAGCAACAGTTCCAAGCAATTATCGTCGCATGAATAATTACCTCGGGACAAAGCAGCTTCCCGAAGAGTCCCAGACAAGAATGAGCAGCCAGAGAAGGCGAATTACGCCAGGGTATAAATAAATACTCGATGTTTAAGCAGATTCCTTTGATTCGCCAGATTCGACGACGCTGGATACCGCCACTCTTTTACCCGTCCGTGAATAGTCCAGGGGGCGGGAAGCGCGAGAGGGTCGCGGCGGATGCTCATGAAAGGATTAAAAGTCGTGAATGAGCTCGCATGAAGAGCACCAGAAAGATGAAACAGAGCGGGTAGGGCATCAAAGGCGCAAGGTGGACGATGAAAGGCGGAATGATAGGGGGCAAGGAAATAGGAGCGATCATTTATGTAGACGGTCGGGGTGGCGCGTGAAACGAGGACCTCCCAACCCAACCCAACCCCTTTCCCTTTCTCTCCTCGGTCGACTTGTTGACATTGTGAGATGTTGATTAAACGCAGCGGAAACTCCCTGTCTCTATGAGCAGGGCTGCACAAGGAACGCGTTTATTTCGCCGGTGTCCCTCCGTCTCACCGCTCACCTTCGTATTCACCCTTGATCTTAGATTTTTGTTTGCGCGGCCGCGTTTACACAGGCACAGAGAGGCACAGAGAGGCACACACGAGCCACGAGCCACGAGCCTGATGAATTTCAGGGGCCCGGTGAATCATCCTCTCCCGTCTAAGAGATCGCGTGTAAACGCGGGCCAGCAATTAATGGATGTCGGCTGATCCTAAAGGGCGATCAAAATATTCTGCAAGTGGGGAAGAGTATTGGGGGAGAAGTTTGGTCGAGTTGTTTGTGCTCAGGTTTTTTTCCATTTCTTTTCAGTGGTTGGAGCTTTTTATTTATGTACTGGAGATGCTGGTAGCAACGCGCTAAATCATTGACTGTTGTTTCGATGAGAACTTAAATTTTATTATAGTATTATATAGTTCAATTAGCTGATACGCGATTCTGCTCTTGACACAGAAGCATATGGAAAATAAAGATAAAGAGCCAAAGAGATAACAAAAAACTGAAAAATATCAACAGATTCCCACCCTAACGAGCAAAGAATTCAAGCCACCTGAAACCCCCACTATTAAATAACACTGATCCCAAATCAATAAGAATTCACTCACACACAGAAAAGTAGCCTATACCCGAAGTCTCATCAGCCAAAAGAAACCAAACCCTTCCCTCCAACCTGCAACTGCAAATCGATCACCATTAATCCTTCACCGGAGCGAAACTGCCCGCCAAAAAATCTCAGATTCATCAATGCCGAAACAGGCCGAGAAGGGGCGAGCCGAAGGGAAAGCGAAGACGAAGAGACAAGAAGTTAGGTCGCAGACACCAAGAAGTCCATCATTCACCGGCACTCGTCTGCACTCATATCCGCGGTCGCGCGGCACATTCAATCCGGGACCCAAGAGGTGAAGAAGGGCGGCGCGGGGGGCAGCTAAGAGGGTGACGCGATAGCATTCAGAGGGGGATTCATTATTAAAGATCTCTTAAGGATCATCTTACAGAAGACAGTCGATGCATCATCCCACGGCAACGAGCTCTATAGAAACTAGAAAGAACCGAGGGACGAAAGACACGCCGACGCTTTCGTGCAGCGTACGGTGAACCGCGCCTATTTCCGGTCCCCCTTTTCATACGCCCGGCGTTCCTATTCAAGACGAACGACGCCGTGAACGCGGCTGGAGACCCCAGCGCGGCAGGGCGATCCGGCCACGATCCACCCGTAAATATTTAATTCTTAATCACGCCATACACCGGCCGACTATGGGGGTTGGAGAAGCGACGCCTCTGTGTCCACGCGACCCCTTCGCATTCGGTCCACGTAGCCACCTGATTACTCCGGGTCTCCTTTCCAGGGGCAGGGGTGCTGTATCAACTCCTGTATCTCTCTCTCTCTCTCTCTCTCTCTCTCTCTCTCTCTGGGCTTATAACGCCGCCTGTTGTACGCATTGTGTACGTAACTAGTCCACGGGTCGGATGAATGGTCCTCTAACTATCCGATAGGCTCTTGGACTCTTTTGAGGGTAGGTGTAATTAGTCATCCCTCCCACCTTACGCTACGGTGGCGTTTACCGAGACCACGGAAATGACCAGGAAATGTTGCAGGATCTTGGGCGTTTTAAAATTGGGGAGGGGGTTGGAGAGGCTTTGATAGGCGGATGAGGATTGAAGCTTGAGGGGATAGGTTTGTTGCAGTTTTGTATGGAGGGTTTTTATACCGTTGATTAGGAGGGTTTTTTGAGTATTGGGTGGGGAATTGATGGAGGAATTTTAATTCAAAACGTTTATGATCGAGGAGGGGCTATTAAGGGGTTGGAGCCCCTTGGCCGGGTCAAGAACTACCGCATCTTCGGAAATTTATTTCAAAGTGACAAGAACTTTTTTTCTTATTAAAATTTTTCAATGGAGATCGAGACGTCTTTGAATAATATATAAAAAAAAATCGATATTTTAATGTTCACTTGACTTTTGATTACTGATTTCCTTACACACGAAACTAAGCTTTTTGCTTTAAAGTGCAAGTATTTTGTTCTTTTTCAACCAATCGAAGAAATTGAACTTCGGCCGATAAACAACATAGGTACATACTTAGTTATATTAAATATTCTATTGTTAAAATTTTGTTTAAAAAACCGTACATGCCATGTTCTACTCTCGACACCCATATTTGAGTCTAAAGAAAATTGAAGAAAAAAAGAACACTGAGCGGTAGTGATTTAACGTACTGCGTTTCGTGTAGTGAACACGAGTCAGTATTACTCGATTTAATGAAATAATAAACGAAATATTGATATGTTAGGAATAAGAATTTCTTTTTTGGAATACATACTCGGAAAAAAGAAGTTAAACCGATTTCAGTAGTATAAGTCAGGAATTGGTCAGCCGCGGAGGACTTTGATGGTTGAGCAGAGAAATCTGATGTAAAAGCATATATAGAATGTTTGCAAACTATCTGTATCTGTTAAACTTATTATCCGTTGAATTATTATGTACATTTTTATAGCGGTATCGTGAAACCATCTGCAGCGTTGCATTTAGCGAGTATTATTGCGTCTTGTCTCCATTAATGCGTACGAATTTTACATTGACATTTGGAACCTATAATGCTGCGAAAGCGCAAAAAGATTTGTATATGGTTTTGATACATACCCATGTAGAAAGTTATATTTGTTTCAAGCACTACATTTTGCAGCGTAGTTGAAAGCATTGTGAATAATAGACACATCCATTCCAATCCTACGATTTTGTTGGCAAATAAAATATACCACTCTGTTTAAACAAATAAGAAGAAAAGAACACGGAGATGCCTCTCGATACTTTTAAAAAAAGAAAATAATGTAAAGCTAGTGTAGCCATTCCAAATATAAAAATCAATAAAATTGTATTATCCAAGAGAACTTTTATGAAATAAAAAATCTACCGTTGTAATTATCTCGTAAAACAATTTTAAGACCACAAAATGTTCCGCAAAAACCCTCCTCCGCATTACACCCCAGTTTCCAGAATCGAAACAAATATTGACTACAGTACGATACTAACATTCAAATAAAATCCCGAAGAAAGCAAACGAACCGAAATTTCCAAAAAGCCAAATCGCCACTTTCTCTGACCAATTAACACTTCTCGCAAATTTGCCTATCGGTCCCTTACAATGCACCCGGTTCGGCCATTAATATGCTACTGGTCGTAATTAAAAATCGTTAATTAAAATGTGAACCAAGATCCGACGAATTCGATATTTAATATCCAACATTCCGCATCGCCGCAACCCCTTTCTTCACCTGCCCCAAAACCACAGCAATTAAAATTCGACAAATTTCTGGAGCCCTGCTCGAAATGCCTCGACCACCATCCTCGGCGCGATGCAATCGGGATTTCGTGTAAACACCAGAAAGTCACAGAACCCCGTCGATAAGCAACCCCCCATCGCTGATAGCAAACTTTGATCATACCCCCATTCAATATGTAATATCTGATATTGAATATCTCGATGACGGAGCATCTGTCCCTCGAAGCGACGTTTCCGCATTCGAGCCAGGGTATTTCGATATCGAGAATTAATCTTGTAATTGAACTGGCATCCACACAGCCGCCTCGTCCGCCTCCCTCTTTCCCCCGAAACGCTGTTAGAATCTCGCGGGGGGCGGGGGGGGGGGCCGTATCAAGTACTAAATCGATAATGTTCCGGCTGTTTGATTTAAATTCGCTTAATTACCAGCAAACCGTGCCGCTTTGATTTCGTTTGAGAGGGTTAGCACGAAATCGTTGAAATCGAGATTGCTGCTCGCCACCTGATTCCTAGTGGTTTACTGTTAACGAGACGCGTTCCCACGGGCAGCATTGTAATGTTTATTATTCGGATACTTCGATTCCACTGACGAACGTTAATCAATGAATGCGGACGTTACGAGTAGATCAATGAACAATGGTAATGAAAATCCAGCTGGAAGTGGAGGAGAGCCCGATATAGGTATCCGACATGTATTTGTGGCTGCCTCTTAAGTAGTACGAGCGTGAAATAATTTCGACGGTGTACGAAACATAGCCAATTCTGACCACAGTTGGGCATTAACTAAATAAAAAATGATTTAAATAACGGGTCAAATAAAAGTTACTTTAACTTTAGATTACATATTTGACAAATAAAGTTAATTTTTTATTCGTTCAGCGTTTCAACTTCAGCGTCGAATAAGTTTTTCAACTTTAATTTTATTCGCCATCGAATAAAGTGACAGTTAACGTTGAAATTGACGTTGAAAAATTTACTCGACGCTGAAATTAAAAAATTAACTTTATTTGTTGATTTTTAAGAGAAATCTGCCCCTGATGCACTGTCACAAAGCTAAAAAATAATAAAGAAAAAACATTCGAATTAATTTGACAATGTTTGCTGCGTCCTCGACGCGATCCGATGCATATTAACCACACCGCTGCCTCCAAGATCACAGAACACGGATACGACAACACAGCTTTCGTTTTTCCACGCTACTCCCGGCAAACATCCGTGCACTTATTACTTCCTGGAGTGAACCGTTATAATACCGTGTGTCTCGAAAGGATTCATTGTATCGCGCATGCCACGCCAGCGTGGAAATAATTACGAGTTCGTTTCGCCGACTACCTACGAGTAGCACGTTTGGCCGAAAGATCGATGCGACGAAACTTTCGCGCGGTGGGGAAATTACGGCGTATAGATTATGGTGCCCGATTCATCATCCGCTAACAAAAGCGGCCACGCCGCCTGACGCAGAATGTATCGTTGTTTGAATATCAGACCCTTTGTTCGACGTTTAAGGCGAGAAGCGAGCGGGCTGCAGACATTAGAGGGGCAAGTTTGCGAAATTACACCCGCCATACTTGACGCCGCGACGCGAGATCGCCGTGACAAACAACGCGACACGTAAATCGAACGTTAATATATCTGTGCCGGTAAAACGTACCTACTTTGTAGATTCTATCATTCTATATTAGACTCTAGCTGTACCCCGGTGCACGCTTGCTAATAGGTAGGTACAATTTTATTCTGCTTGGCACTTGGCGTCTGTCGTTGACGCGCCTTTGTAGAGTTAGTCACGGGTTGGCTCGAATAAATTTAAACGCTTAATTAATCGTGGAAATTGCTTCGTTGTTTCTGTAACAACCGCTGTCTACTTACTTAGTCCCTTCAATTTCGATACGTAGAATCGAATTACTCGCAAACCTGGAGGGGGCATGTAACTGTCCTCTATTAAGGAGTTTTTTCACTGTAACACAGTTTACTAAACCACGCATTCATAAACACAAAAAATTTGAATTTAGTGAACACATTTTTTTTGGAAATAGGTAATAGTTCCAAACAAGGGCAATTTTTTAGGGCGTTACAGTGAAAAGACCCGTTGAGCAATTTGTGAATCAATGTATATTATTGTACGCAATTTTGAGATTGTCATAGGTTGGAAAATACCTTAGAGCAACGCCTCGTCCCGGCACTGCGAGTAGGAATCGTGAATTCGCCCTACGACTATATAAATTAAAAAATCCCCCCGCCCATCGAGCGTTCCTCGATTAACCGAGAGGAGCCGCGGAATTTAATACCGTGAAACGTGGATGACGGTCCATGGGAAAGGATCAGAGGTGGGAGGAACGGTTATGAGGATCGGGCCCGATTGAAGAATGGCGGGAAATAATATGGTTATCGGGACATACCGTGGATCTGGAACGGACGATGAGCGTCGCGTGCAGCTCGTCGAGCCGTGGGAGGAGGATCTTACAGGCGGAACGTGTCTGAGAACAAAGGGGATGTTTCTCGGTAAATGGGGTGACGAGTAGACGACGAGGCGTAATACGCCGTGCAAAATCGTAGCGCAGGGAGGGAACGGTGGAGTGGGCTGGGGGTGGATCTTACACGATGAAGCTTGCTGATACGGTTAATACCGTGCGACATCCAGGAATGCGATTTTCCCGGAGACGAGAAGCCCCCGAGAAACAGCCCATCTACGAACGACAACGGAGAGAACGAACTCGATAACTCGATGAAACGGGGACACGGTGAATGCGCGCCGGCGACGAGCTGCGCGAATAATTCCACGACGATTTAATCCGCGTAATTGTCACGCGACCTTGCGTTTTACCCCTCGGCTTTAAGCGCACCGTTCTCCCTCGAGAGGCGCTTAATCGCGAGAAATCAGAATCATTGCGAAGATAGAGCAGTAAGATTTTTATTCTTCGAGATTCCGACCTGATTAGGGTGCTCTCACACCGTGATAGTTATCGGGCTTTCAGCTAGTAGATAAGGGGCTGATTGAACTTAGAGACGGAAAAATGATTCAAATCACGGATCGAGTAAAAGTCACTTTCACTTCAGATTATTCGCGGAATAAAGTTCATTTTTTTTTTTAACTTTTTATTTACCTCTTTTTACAAGTCGCACCCACCAATGAGAATCCATAGTTTCCCTGCACGAAGGCAGAAACCAACAGAACTCACAAGTATAGTTACACACGGAACTCTTACTCGTATTGCTAGTAATTGTCTACACCGTATAGGTAATTTCAGTATGAAAGTCATCTCTTTGCTCGTCGATTCATACAAAGATAATCTATGAAGAATCTCGAAGCGAGGTAATATGAGTGGGCTATGGAATGCTCGGTATACCAGAGGATATAATAAAAAATTCCATCTGGATGATAAGGAATATTCAGAGCACGTAATTACGCGTAATGTCGTTCCTTGCTCGTCGGACGACGATCGGCTTACACGCTGCAAAATTCAATATTCCCCTTCGCTAAAGCGGTAATTAATGCAACTCTATAGAATGCCGTTATGTAGGGTATAACGTGTTAATACCAGCAAGTGAGCACCTATGCTCGCAACAGCTGTAACGACCGCTAAATAATTTCATCCTGTCGTTGAAGCTACCCGCAATTTCGATTCGAGCTCCTGTCGAATTGTAATGCAACGAAGTACACGCCATGTGTAAGTACAGCTTGAAAAACCCCTCACTCTAAAAGAAATCTATTAAAATATTAAATAATTGAAAAGCCTGGAAACATTGGTGCTTAGGCCCCTGGAACACGGTACTCTTCTTCCTTGCTCAACAGCGCATCAACCAGAAATGAGCTAAAAAAAGTTTATGTTAAACGATTTTGTTAAAAATGCACTAAGAACTAAAAAATAATTATTTTCTTGCGCTACAATTTTTACATGCTGATATGCTACGAACGCCTGAAAAGTTTTAGTTTTACTATTCGTACATACGTGATGGATAATTTCTCGACGAAGTGTGTAAGTATTTTCGGTAATCGCGATGCGAGGATGCGACCAGCGTTCCGAAGTCCGAACGCGAACAAGTCGTTTCGATTTGTAGCTATGGGTTATATTTATTGATGACTGGTTAATTTTATTCTCTCACCCCCTCGGTATTAATATTTCTTAAAATATTGTATTGTCATCCAAAGTACGCACGCCTGCAAAGTTTCAAGACTCAAATACTTATAGAAACATCCAAACGGAAGATCGAAGCCGGATGAAATCGTTTAAAAATTACTCGTCATGGGTGGAATAAAGTTAACTCGCGCTAACAACGACCTAGGACGATATTTTTCTTAACATTTATTCGTTATTTGGAATTTTATTTGAGTAAAAATTTTGACCCGCGCAGTATTTCCGCGAATTACTGGCGCGCGCAATCGGTAATTTCCACAGCTGTTTCATCCGGTCGCAGCGCGAAAATCATGCGACCACCCGAAAATGCTAGGAATGGCGTCCTCTCGAGGTAGCCACCTGTTGTGGTGACACGCGTCGAACCAAACGACGCGACGGCCATGCCCTATTTGTTCGTTCTCGTCAAACAAACCGTTTGCACAGCGTTAATTAACCGTTTCGCCGGTCGCCCGCGGCCCCCCGCGGCCCCCCGCGGCCCCCCGCGATCGTCTGCGTCGCGCACGATGAAAACACGATTACCCTTGAAAAACTGCCGCGTCGGCTGGCAGCGGGGCAGACGAGCTATTTGCCTGCGTAATTGATCGATCCAGGAAGCCGCCGAACAGGCCAATTTGTATATTTCCTGGAATCGTTACGAATACCCGTTGTCTCCTGCTCGCTACACGAGCCGCGAACAGCCGCGCCGAAGACAGCCGCGCCGCTTGAGATATGATTAATCGACGCGCTCTGCTAACGACGTCGGAGCCTGGCCAAGGCACTGCCTTCGCTTTAACTCTTCCCGGGACAGGTGAAACGCGTGCAGATACTATGGCACGTAATTTCCACTCACCAGAGGACACCGAACACGTATCTCTCGCGAGCACTCGACATTTTCAACTGTTCATTAGGAATTGTCACAGTTTAAAGATTTAATCACGTTGGATGTACAGTTTGGCGACTTGAACGAATGCAATATTACCTAGCTACTTAGATTCAAGAGCTCGACCAGGTAACTCGATCACCGTCTGCAAGTTAAAACACTCGAAAGATGCACGCTTCCGAAGCAGTTTGAAGTACAGTTAGCAAGTTCCAGAGTTATCATGTAAATTTGACAAGCTCCAAGATTTATAACGCGAGAATCGGAGCACTCCAAGTTGGAACTTGAAAGCGCCACTGATTCCGAGTTCCAGCTTCTCTATCCAGGCAAAGAGACCTAAAGGAACCACGGCAAGATCGTTCTTGGAAACGGAACGGGGGAAAAGTTCGCAGCGGGAGGAAACGAATTAGAGGCATCATCTCCAACGAGGCAATAGAAACTTTTATTCAACGACCTGTACGGGGTACAAAACCGAGTCGCGTCGATCCCTCGAAATTTCAGCGAGCTCCCCCTTGGTTTTTTGCAACAACGCGTTCGCCATGGAACCAGTCGACCCGTTAAAAGCCGTCCTTAGCCGTGTTTGCCGATGTTGAGCCCTTTTTCGGTCAGCCAAGAGGACTCGATGACAGACAAACCGCGGAGATAACATCTTCCGGTGGCTACAACCTCCGTGAACAATATTAGCGGTGGCTTGGTACCATGTAACGTCGAGGAAGGATGTATAGCCACCGGCTGCTTCGAGCTCACCTACACAGACGTACAATCCAATTACTCCTAAATTCTCGTTACCCCCGGCCGCTCGCCGAGAGAAAACTTACTTAAACTGCGCCCTATACACGGCAAACTTCGTTTAAGCTTCGAATTCCCGTCATGACAACAAAATAACGCCTCCACCCTCTCGAGAACTTCCCTTAATCTGGCACAGTAAACTTTTTGCCAACTTCCCGAAGCGTCGACGCTTCCTTTCGTCAACGAACCGGACCGGTGTTCTTCGTGCAACGATAGACGATAGACGATAGACGATTCACTCCCTCCAAGTCGAGGTCTTTCAATTAACGGGAGACACGAGAAAATGGCGCGGTTCCCTCCCCTCAGTGATCGATTACGATGGCTACTGTTTTGTGTGTCGGTGTCGTAAAATTGTTTTTAGTGGAATGACGATGTTAGTTATTTTATAGCGGTGGACGGGATTGGGGGTGTATTTTCTTTCGATTTTTTCGGCAGATGTAATGTTGCGCAGAGGCGGAGTTTTTCAGCATTCAGAGCTAATTAATAAAGAGTTCTGTGGAACTGATGGCGGTGATAATGAAATGTTACAATTAAGGGTGCAGACGGTGTTATAGTGTAGGTATTGAATATTGAATTTATAAGTTGGCTTTAAGTGATTGCTGTATTATTATTAAGTCGTGTCGATGAAGGGCGAGCTTTATTACTCTGAGAAGAACTTCTTCTATTCAGCTTTACATAGCTAAAGAATATTACAGTCCAGAATAATTATTTAACTGATGAACCGAGAATCTAAGTCATGTGCAAAGATCGTCACCGAGGGGTAAGCTTTCGTACGAAAAATCGCAAAGCTTTACCAACTACTCCAAAAGAAAAAAAGAAACTCCTTTTTTCAATAATATTGATAGAATCATTCGATATATCCCTTCAGCTCTTCCTTAAACTATAAAAATGGATATTTTAATGTCAATGTGTATAGGCAAGTCCTATAATTAGTGATGGGAACAAGTTACAATTAGCATAGAAAGCTAATAAAGTAGGTACATTCAAGCCCAAAGTAGTAGGGTATTCGTAAGTATAACATAACTCAAATTAAATACTGTCGATTCTTATATGAATACGGCTTTTAGAAGCATGGAAGCAGACACTGCCATAGTAGAAAAACCACTATAGGAGTGTACTACTACTTTGGTCTACATTTCTCAGCTAACTAATATCAAGTATTTTGCAAGTACATTCAAATTTGACGAGGACCACAGTATCGTACCAAATTTCAATCTATCCATAACTGTAATACCTGTATAAGTTTCCAACCACATTGAGAATTTTACTACAGAAATTCACGAAAATGATGAAAATCTTTTAGGTATTTACCGCGGATTTTTAAGCAGATATTAAACTTGATCCTACCGCTAACTGCAACATGCAAGTCCCGAAACTTAGAATTTTTAATTTGCCCGAGAAACACCGATCCCTTGGAAAAAGGAAGCGAAACGGTGAATAGCAAGTGGATTACTCACGGTGACGTAAGTCTGGTCCCTCTGCAATTCGGCGAGATTATCGTAGAGGCCCTCGAGAAGCGCTTTCCTCAGATGCTCTGTATTCGTTCCGCAGCTCGCCCTCTCCAAATTCGCACGTTTCGCCAATGCGGCGAGCTGCTGTCGCACCTCGGCGGCGTACTCCAGATTTCTATGATGCAGAAAGTTCTCGTGACACCAGACCTTCTTCTGCTTCGTGTTCACGTATGCGCGAAAAACGTTCAGCAACGTGACATGGTCTCCCTCGGGTGAAGCGAATCTGGAACGAACGAAACACCAGGCAACCTGCCACGTAACAAGCTACAAGTATCGATCACGCTTCGGACTATTTGACGTGTAAAAAGAATACCCAGATACACACTTTCTCCCCTCATCTCTCGCTCTCTCTCTCTCTCTCTCTCTCTCTCTCTCTCTCTCTCCACCCCTCTGCCCTAGATCCGTGGATTTTTAAACGACGGGACATCGAAGGCAATTGACAGCTAGATGAATTCAAAAGGGCAGTTTGTTGATAACGCTACGAACTGTCTTCCAAAGTTTGTCTTCGAATACTTGGAACAAGTCTGATCTGGATTTACTATTCGATGCTTGCAATTAGTTTCTTAGATTTAACTCCTACAGAATTGTGCGACGAAGGGCTTTTAAGCTCTTTGATCTACGAAGGTAATTGAGAAATGATTAAGCAAATCTAGTTAACCCTCTATAACGTCACTTTGGGCTCATATCTGAGCTACAGCTTTGAAAAGCCAACACACGCAGTATTGTTCTAGTAAAAGAAATTTTGGAGGTGGAGAGAGTAACAGAGACGCAATGCAGGAAAATTAACAGTACGGCAGAATATCGAGTAAAAGAGGATTCCAGGAGAATTCCTTGAAAATACCTAAGCAAGTGTTTACCTCGATCTGGCAACGTAAGCCTGCTGTCTTTTTGCCGGTGGATCGGTGAAGATGGATTCCCCAGATAATACAGAAATTACTGTAAGCGCCTCTTCGAGGCACTGATGCTCTACAGAGGCAAGGATCACCTTGGTGAACCGTGGGTCCAATGGGAATAAGGACATCGTCCTGCCGAGTGTAGTCAGCTGCAGCGG
Source organism: Andrena minutula (assembly GCA_929113495.1). NCBI lineage: Eukaryota > Metazoa > Arthropoda > Insecta > Hymenoptera > Andrenidae > Andrena > Andrena minutula. The sequence continues at coordinate 41,034,343 of OV815997.1, forward strand.
AGAACCTATTCGCGTGAAAATCGAACGGGAAAGTTTTATCTGATATGGTAATGTCGTACAGCGACGAGCTGATGGCCTGAGAATCGAAGGAAAATAAGGGATGGTCGATTGACCCCAATCATTCCTGCTCCACGACATGATTGAGTTTCTATCACTTTTATTCGATGCCTCCAACTGAGGTCGTTTCTCATTTTTATTGACGAGCAATGATATTTCACTTCTGTTTCTTGCCGTTCCACGGAAGTCACTGATAATGCTAGTGAGTTGGGGAGGAATTTACAAATTTCGATAAAATGAAATGACTGTGTTATTAAATTGACTAACAATAAGTAGTACATGGGACAATTAAAAATTATTCAGAATTAAGGGGATGATTGTCTAAGATAGCATTACCTCGAAGAAAATATAATATTTTAGAAGAGTAGTTGCAAATTTAACCCTTCAGTCATTTTTCATCGTTGGCTATAAGAAAACTCGTTTTTTTTTAAGTATAAAGTATAGTGTATACAGAAAAACTTAAGTAGTTTACACTGTTTAGGTGTGCCACTGATAACTAGAGGGATAATTGAACATTTTTCTACGAATAATTAAAAAAATTCTGCTTCATTCTTTCGGTATTGTGAAAAATATTTCCGACACTGCTTCAAAAGTTTATTTCACGTGCTTGTTAATATTAGTTCAAGTATCCTTACTATGTTTCCAACTACCTGCTTTTCCTAATTCGGAAAGTTTCCCCTACGTTCAATAATGGATATATAACTCATAATCAGTAGGTATCAGTATAGAACCCTGTTATCAATCATCGAGGAATAACCTCCTCGGTATCAGCCTCAACACCGTCGGACAGCACTGCAGCAGCAGCAGCTTTCGTTTCAGACAAACGCGATGCGGTTGCGATAACAAGCAACATACTTATGAGACATGAAATATCGCTGCTCCCCAAAGAAACACGCCGAGGGAACGTATTGTTTTTCAGAAGCCAGATATATCCTCCCCCAGCCTCGACGTCGCTTATTTGAATTTCAGAATCTTCTTGGAAACTTTCGAACTCTACCGAGTTCGCGGAGCTAATAATTCCGTCGTCTGCAGTGGCGCAACTCTGTATCTATTTTATTTAAACGAGACCCTGCGTTGAAACGCGAGCAGAACCCTGCTTTCAACCACCACGCGATAGAAATTGATTCTCGAAATATCCTGGATAGCACTGAAATTTAATTAGCTAGATTTAAGAACTGAACTGAAAATCTGTCTTTCCACCGAGTACTATACCTATTCTATGAATTTCTGTCGGTATCAGGTTTACGGAGTTGGCCAACTTCTTAGGGAGCGTGACACAAGTACCTATTGCATTTTAAGTCGATGACGAAACACGGTACCTACGAAGAAAATGAGATTAAGAGCAGCTACTTGAAGTCATACAGATTCTAGACCGCCTGAAAGCTCTAGATCGATAACGAATGGTTTTACGCTACTTGACATTTAGACCCTTCGTCCAGCACCGTGAGCTGGGCAACACTTGCAAACATAAAATAAATAAGGTATACAATTCATTTTCAGATACACATAGCTATTTTTCACTCCTTCCTTACCTTTTCGCTACCTATCCCTTTTTCAAAAAATTATATCCCCATAATTTCATAATTTTTTATTTGAATTTCCGGCTTGGGGACCTTCCCTTTGGCAGTCTGCAACGCACCTATTCCTTTTAAACTCGAATCCCAAGCCCCGCGAGTCCCTCGCTACTCGCTAGACCTCCGGCCTGGCCGGCATAATCGGACTCACCCTTAACAGCGCCGAGATTCTCCAAACAGGCCACAGCCACGTCGACGGCCTCCTTCGGCGGTTTGTCCATAAAATCAAAGGTAGTGATATCAACCCCGATGGCGAGGAGCTGCAGCGCCACGCCCGCCAGGGAACACCTTTGTATCTCCGGGACCGGCATCTCCTTCATCCTCTCGAACTCTTCTTTCGTGTAGGTTCTGTAACATTTGCCGGGCGCCTCCCGGCCGGCCCTGCCCGTCCTCTGCCAGGCCTGTGCCTTTGAGACTTTCTCCACCCTGAGCACATCCAATCCGGTCGTCGGGTGATGAGTTCTCGCTTTGACCGCCCCGGTGTCGATCACATGTCGAATTCCTGTGTAATTTCATCGGGTGGGGATCTCTGTGTACTCCGATACCACAATTCCCCCTCGCGAATGTAATCACGAGAGCGCGGCGAGTAATCAAGTCTGTCACGACGAACGAGTACCGCCCGCCAACGGGAGCCCCGACCGTGATATTAGCAGATTGCGGCGCTCGCGGAAAATGAAATTGGCCCCTCTGACGGGACGATCCGACGAATTAACCCGTTCCAGGACCATCCCGCGTCCTGCACCCGGCCGTGATTTTTCCTCGCCTCCTCGATAGACACCCTTCAAGTAGGGAGGGAAAATTGTTTCCGGCAAACTTTCGACCCATGACGGGTTAAATGAAACGAGTGGATCGACTGATTATTGGAGAGTAAATGAGAGCCTTCTAGCAATTCAGGTATATTTGTGTAGTAGCGTTTTTACTGTAAGCTACGCGAATGTGTGCAAGAGTTCTTCGTGTTTGGATTGTTCTTGAATCGTATTGTATATAAAAGTAGGTATGTGGAAATAAAGTATTACACATATGAGTACTCCATATGGAGGTCGGTTTTGTTCTAGGGTGCCTATCGCTTTCTAGTTTCTATACGACGTGGATTTCAAGATATTTTCGACAATGAACTTTTCCTGTACCAGGCGATATCGGGATATCCCCGCTCTTTACTAACACACTTCTAGCCTCTCGTACACTACTCGCGAAATTGTTAAACACCGAAAATAGGATTCTTGTGTGATACAATACTTAAATTTTATTTAATAAGCAAACGAACTAAGTGGAAATTACAGTGAAAATTATACACGAGCCAAATGAAGGAGCTACACTGCAATCGTCGGATAAAGAGGTGAAAATAGAGATCTATTCTTCACTACGATACGACTTTAGACGATAATAGCAGGAGACTTTTAAAGTTCAGCAAAAGGACGCGTATTTGCATAATGCAGGAGGCCTCCAAATACGTTCGGCAGTGACGTAAATTAACATGTAATTCAGTTGGCTTCGTTAACTCTTACTCACCACCGATGGTAACGGAGGTCTCGGCCACGTTGGTAGAGACGACGAGCTTCCGCATTCCAGGAGGGGAGGGTTTAAAGGCTTCCAATTGCTGGTGTGTGGGCAAAGCCGAATACAATGGGAAGACCTTTAATGGTGGATAGCCCTGCCCGTCCAATTGTTTAGCCACTTGTCTTGCGCTCGCTACCGCGGCTTCTATTTCCTCCTGGCCAGTTAAGAACACCAAAATATCTTCGCTGGGGAAGGAAAACAGGAGATATTAAGAGATCGCCCGTTTCCCCTACACCTAGTTCAAAATTCTGGCTGCGATCTAATGAAATGAACAGATATCAAAAATCCCGGACCTCGTTCTATTGTGAATGAACTAAATTATTTTGCAAATGCTCAGGTGTTGAAAAAATATTTCATCAACATTGAATTGTAGACCTGCCGCGGATAAATTTTTAATTTCCCTCCTACAAGATTCAATAGCTACTGCAGCTACTCCCTTCCAAAGGAGTAATTATTAGGGAGAAGTATTAGAGAATGGCTGGATACAAACGGCGGCGCGAACGCGTTCAAGATTAGAGACGGAGAGGATTGGAAACAATAGGGGGGCGGAGCAGGGTGATGGCCGAGATTCGTGGTAATAAGAGGGAAGAAGAAGAGGGTAGATAAAGGTCTCGCTTACTTGGCAGGATTATCGCGATGAATCTGAAAAGCGGTAACAAGGGCGGAGAACGCATAATCCTCCTGCGACTTGACGGCGTGATAAATCTTCACGGGATGCTGACGACCCTCTAAGTATACCGCCGGCGCTTGGAAATACTTGGCAAACTTATCGACGTCCATCGTCGCCGACATCACCAGCAGCTTCAGCGCTGGCAAGTTCTTGAGCTTTCGCAAATTTTGCGCCCGCCGCGCCACCCCGACCAGCACGTCCGTCTGCACCGATCTCTCGTGAGCCTCGTCGAGAATCACCACCGAGTAATCCGACAGTATCTCGTCGGTCATCGCCTCTCGCACCATCATCCCGTCGGTCAGATACTTGATCCTCGTCTGAGGGGAGGTGACGTCCTCGAAGCGCACGCAATAACCGACCAATTTGCCCGTCTCCACGCCCTGCTCTTGCGCCACCCTCCGCGCCACGCTCACCGCGGCCACCCTCCGGGGCTGCGTGATACCGATGCAACCGGACGCCCCGGCTATGCCGGAAGTCAGCAACAGCTGAGGGATCTGCGTCGTCTTCCCGCTGCCCGTCTCGCCGATCACGATCATGGTGCAGTTCCGACGGATCTCCTCGAGCAATCTGCAATTAACGGAACGGAGATTAACACTCTGAATTTCTTTTTCAATTAATTGCAAAACAATCAATTCAAGCCGTCACTCGTTCTTCGACACGATTTTTATTAACATCGTAACAGGGTTTTGAAGAAAACTTCTTTTCGACTGCTAAGGGGGAGGCCTACCTAGAACGGCCAAAGCAACATTCTTCTATGGGATTCTTCTTAGAAAACCAATAAACTTTTATTATTAAACATTAGTCGAAAAAGGAAAGAAAAAGCTTCCGAGAGCGCCTAGATATTTAACCCTAAAATAAGCGTACAAAGTCTCGAGTGAAAACATGATTTTGAGGAAAACGCGTTTAAAGTTTTGAAGAATAATATAAGAATCTTCCCCCCTTAACACGATATTGTTTAATAGGGGTATGTATTCGTTTGCATATAGGGGTCACTTTTAATTAAGTATGTAATTAGATAATTCCGTGTCTTTGGCCAGTCAAGTTTATAATTTTTGGGGGTAGGGGCAGAGTTATTATATTTTTAGTAGATACTAGGGAAAATTACGAATTTTAGGGAATAAATACTTTTTGCTACTTCAGACAAATAATTTTCCATGATACAGGGTTCTATGTTATCGACGAGGGAAATGTTTACCAAGCGTCGAGCAAATAGGACGACCGTGTAATATTTCAAAGAGCTCGTGGTAAATATGTTGAAGCTTTAAACGAAAACAAAGTTAAAAGTGGTGTTAAAAAGGGGTAAAAAAGTAGAATTCGATAGGTAACCCAAACGTATTTTCTATCAGTACAACGACCATATAGGTACGCTCAGAGCATTGAAAAAAAACTCTCAACTGTAGGTAATATCTCATTAATCTTATCGAAGAACAGTTATCTAACACTCCAGCGACCTTCTTTAAGTCACACCTCTTCTCTGCCACATAATTAACACGAACAATTATATATTACACATTATATTTAACTATTAACAAAATCCACAACTCACTACGTAACTTCTAGGGAGGCCTGGACTAATGAGGCACTACACCTACCTATTTCAAATATTTCCAATATGCGCTCTTTCTAAACAGCCTAGTGCTGCCACCTACGCAACGAATTAAGCGAACCAAGGGATCTGCCATTTTGTTTTACAATACTTCGCGTAATACGGTCGTGCAGGATATTCTTCCAGAGAGAGAGAGAGAGGACAGCAGAGTTAATCAGCGGAAAAATGAAAGAGAATGTTGCAGAGCTTACCGCTTACGAAGCCTGTAGACTGGTAACGATTTCCTTTGTTGTTGTATGCTAACGTTTCCTTTATCCGCATTTTCCGTCTGAACGGTGGTTTGGCCATCCTCATGTTTCTGGATCTTGCTCGGGCTGTCGTTGAATAAGACGGTAGTGGGACGTTTCGGTGCCAGTTTCGAGAAACTCGACGTGCCCAGAACGTTGTACTTGGAATCCGCGTTGTCGTGAACCCCCATTTCGCCGAGAATCGTAGAATAAACAGCGAGATCGCGATCGGTCGCAGTGTGTCCGCGGGCATGCACGTGTTGCGCACTACAGCTGTGTACAAATACGTGCCCTGACAGAAGCTGGGAGCCAATGGCGTAGGATCGGTAATTTAAATCTCGAAATTACCCACGTTAGCAGTGAAAGCGACTTTTCTTTCAAAATCTGCTACAGCGAATAGCGATAGACATTTATTGATTTATATAGGGTAAACGGAAAAGGCAATCTGGGAATAAGCAGAATGCTAGATTGCACAGTGAGTGCAATCATTTTCTGTTTACTGTAGTATTTCGAGTGAAAGTTAATATAATATTGCATAGATGTAAAATTATATATGTACAGGAAAGTAATTTCAATCGTTTAGATTTCACTTTGCTCGGCGCAATGGTGTCTCGTATATTTGACACGACAAAGGGGCATTTACGAAATGAACTGTTTAATTTAAAGTTAACATACTACTGTGTTCCAAATTCATATTTGGGGGTGTAAATGCGAACGGTGCAAAATAAATGGTACAGTTCTTGTTTTGATTCAACCACACATTAAATGTACATTTTAAGATACACAGACATATTACAACGTATTATAGACCTTACACAATAATAAGTAATTTGTCGTCGCGTGTTGGTTATCTGTTGAAACAAGAGGTAGAAAATAATTGATTTATTCACATTACAAACACGTTACTCCACGACGATCGGTAAAGTCGCGTAATCGTTAAACTTTACAATTGCTATGATTAATGACGAAAAAAACAAATAATATATCTCTGTCATTTGTTAGCCGACACGTCGATCTATTTAATAGAAAAGCGTCTGCTCGTCGACTTGGTAAAAGTGAATTGTTAGTTAGTTTTCGTTAGTTAGAACGTATCGATTACGAAATTATCACAGATTAACGCTGCGTAAGAGGAAGACACAGTGAGCAAATCCTTTAACGAGATTTTAAACGAGATTAGCTATTTATAGTCCGAATTTTTATCTAAATGGAATGCATCATCGTAACGGCCGATGGATCGGCACTCTGGCGCAAGGGGGCACCTGAAACGATAGAAATTATATGTATTATCACGTTGCTGGACTATTTAGAGAGAAAGTATTTGCTAGTTTAGCAAGATGGTACCATTGCTCCAATGCGAGATAAATAACGATTTCTGATGCTAATGTCGGATTGTGGTTGCAGCAGATCATCGGCCGACAAATCCGATGTAGATTCTGGTGATAGTAATTTCTCTCTCTCGAGACTCTCGGGCGTGCGTCGAATCTCCTCGTATTTCTCTCTCTGACCTGGCGTCATATTAAGGTAACCACCGCTCGTTGCCATGTCGGACACCCAAATCATGACGGCGGTTATCAGAGAAACTGTTGAGAACACATTTACCGCTCAAGTTTTGCACAAACGTCCGGACGACAGTAATTAAGTGGCATCGGACGGAGAAGACGTACCCCATAACCAACCCAGAAAGAACATTTCAAGCATAAAGTATCCTGCACGATCCACGATCATACCAGCTAAGATCGAAACTATGGCCAAGCCCAGATTTTGTACAGACTGCGCACTGCAAATAGAAGTTATCGAAACATTATCCAATCGCGACGTACCTAGAATACACTAAAGTGGAACCTTATTCTTAAGAGATACGGATTTAGCTCTACTTACATCCCGTAAGCAGTACCAAGCTGATATTCTGGGATAATGAGAGCAATTAATGGCCATAAACTACTGGCAAGCATGGCGTACGCTAATCCCATAAGAATCATGCACACGTAAGGATTCACATATGTGAACGCAAGTAGTCCATGAGCAACTATGGTTGCGAGAATACTGATAAATACCCATGAAACGTTCTTCCCAGTCCTATCAACCATATACCCCAAAATGGGAGACGCAATGGCCGATATAGAATATACAAGGGAGTTGACTGTGTTCGCGTTTGATGGCTCGTATGCATACTTCCGTTCGAAGAACACCCTGGGAACAAAAAGAGTATGGAGTATGATTGCGAATGTTACGCGTAATTCATACTTACTTTCCCAAGGCGATGAACGGGAATATCGCGACATAATAAGCAATGCAGATCAGGGCCACCAGCCAGAATATTGGCCTAAAGTCCTTAACGTCCGTTAGACTAACAACCTCTGTTTCTTGGCCCTCTCCTCGCCTCAGTAATTTCTCCGCACGTTTATCCATAATACCCAGTACACATGCACAGATCATAGAGCCCACGCAAGTAAGAGCAGCGAGGAAAAGAACTATCCCAATACACTGTGGTCCTTTGTAATACTGAGATACGTAATTATAAATTGGCTCCATCACCAAGAAATTCACCGTCGATCCGACTCGCGCGAAGCTCAATTGCAAACCAAACACCATGTTCAGCTCTTTCCCCTTGAACCACAGAACAGCGTAACTATTCTGGGCCACCGCTAACGATTCTGCACCAATGCTGCAACAGACGTCCAAGTTAATGCAAGTAAATTATTAAATTAACATTAACGCGTGGCGGATGGCTTACCCAAAAACAAATCGGCCAAGCATCATAAGCCAGAATGTGTTAACTATAGCTCCTGTTGCAAATATTACTTGGCCAATTAAAGTGAGTCCCATGTATATAACTGTCCCTAAGCGAATGCCGAAGACACTGTCCAATAAAAATCCTCCAATAAAACAAAGAATCACATTTGGCCAGGAGTAAATCGAATAAAGTAAAACAAATTTACTGGTTGACATCGCCAGGTCGGTCTTGAAATTGTCTTGCAACGCACCAGGATTGTCGAAGCAAAAGTAAGAGCCTGGAAAAGAAGCGAGCATTGAATTACATCGACCGACGCAAGGGACGAGAGTGCATTGTTGAAGATAAACGGATCGTGATCGGGTGGGTCGATGACCCGATTGTCCCAGCTTGGAAGGATATTCGAAAATCGTGATTCATAGTTTGCAGCGTGGCATTATTTTCCGAGATGAATCCAAAGATCATTTCGATATCAGAAGGCGAACAGAACAGAACAATAATAAAATTTCGCGGATAAAAGAGAGCTGTAACGCCGATACGCCTTATCTCGGGAAGATGCGAAGCGAAAGGAATGTTATATGCAAACTACTAATATCTAGGAGGGTACTGTTCACATATGTACGTAGGCATGGTAGATACGCGTGTCCCGTGTACATGTATAGCCGCTGATATTCCCGCGTGTGTGTTCTGCCCTATTTGACGAAGCTGAGAAAAACTAAGGCTCGATTAAAATGAAGATACCCCAGATACGTAAAGTTTTTCCAAGGCAGTTACTAAAATTACATCTCCTTACACAAAACTTTAGGATGAATAATACGTTTATCGAAACTACAAAGTACGCGTTATTTCTCGACGCTTCCGGAAACTTTTCTTTGTTCCGAACGAATTGCGTGAAACAAATAAGGATGTGTTTTCCAAATAATACCTACACATGTGTCAGGAATCATCAAATAATCAGGAATTACAAAATAATTTAATAATTCATATGTTTACTATGTGAACCGAAAATTAAAGAACATACATACATAGTTAGTAAACACACACACACACACATAGTAAAAAATGTAAATATCGTCAGAAACTAATCTTATACAGTCAACGTCTTATTTCATGGGTGCTAATACTAAATACACGATGTAATATTAAATTAAAAATCAGAACTAATTAAATTAAATTCATGACAATTATAAATTTTTTAGTGCTAGCCCAATTTCAGTGAGATTAAAATTCTATCACACTCGATATGCGTGGCGGAATAAATTTGAACAACGGCAACAGTGATTTTGATATTCCAATTTGAAATTTCTTTATCATAATATGCTTAGGCGTAAAATTAAAAAAGTCTAATAAGCCCGAGATAAGTCGGATGCCGCGTGTTTAATGAGGTTGCGATGTAACGAAACGTATCGCATAAACAGTGGCCATTCGGTCACGTTTTAAAGATAACGTTACAGTGGCAGTCGTACCAAAGCCTAATAGGCACATCAATGCCAGTCCAAGGAATCTGTACGGTGGCTTTTTGGGGCTGCAGAATCCTTGCAGGGCGACCTCATCGTCGGATCTGTCCAGCGTGGTCTCTGGACTTTCCAATACGCCTCCTTCCATGACCAGCTCGCGTCGATAATATTAGTGTTTACAAGTGACAGGCACAGCCACAGGTGCCTCGGATCTCAGACGTTCACTCGGATTCGCCGTACTGATCATCACACATTGATGGAACACGCACGAGCCGATCCTTGTTAAAAACGGAGCAGCTGCAACTCGATTAAAAGAAATAGAGGATTGCGCTGGAGGAGATCAGCCCGTCGTGGACGCTGCCGATTAACTACTCGAGCGAGTTAGCCACGACCAGACTCGTGTCATCACTAATCTGTCAATCCGTCATGTATACGTCATGCGAGTGATCTAACGTACGCCACGAATTAACAGACTACCAAACGGGCGGCGGAAAAGTCACTATGGCGAAAGGATGATCAAAAAGAATCGTTGCCAACAGCAACACGTGGGCTCTGATTTTCTAGAGACACTAGGATTTTCCAGTCCGTGGCGCCACCATTGGGAACCCTAGTGGAGACTACCGACCACTAGGTAGTCGGTAAGACGAACACGGTTCGAAATGCCCGCGGCATGTGGTTTTTGCGCGGTTTATTGAGAAACATAACTTATCGAATGTACATTACTGATACTTAATACTAGGCGCGGATTACGCGAGAATTGTCTTAAGCTTAGAGATCAAGATGCGACGGAGTGCCGCTTCGAGGCTCGTTCTGGAATTAAGAGGCGACTTCTTCCGTCGCGCCCTCGAACTCGAGCTTCACTTGACACTCTTCTGGTAGTCCTTCAACGTCTACCTCCGACTCTGGCGCGTTTAACATATTTAACGTTACTTCCGCCGATTTCCCCATTAATCCTTGGTTCCCGCCTTGCTGCTTCGACACTTGCTGCTGAACAACCGCCGACTGTTGCGCCGACTGCTGTTGCGACAGCATCTGCTGCCTCATAGGCACTCCCGCCTCCTCGAACGCTTTCTTCTTCAGCGTCGTCCGGATCTGAGAGCTGGAAAATCGGATTCGAACCGGTTAACGTTGGATCGTGACTGACGCAGAGAAATTGAGGGACAGCCGTGGGCTCGATTCAGCCTTGCCAACTTACACCGTTCGTCCCTTGATGTGCTCACTTATTTTGTTCAAGTCTTCGCTGAAGGTCTTTACCGAGTGACGGAGCATCTCAATTTCCTCGTCAGTCCACTTACTACAGGTTAAGCAACACGAGGAATTAGGTCTGGGTTAAATACAGCCAACATATTCTTTCTTGCGGTAAAGCAATTGAGGCAGCTTTCAAATCATAAATATCATTAAAACATAAAGGGAACTTGGCGAGATAATGTTTCGTCTGCATGCATTATTAACAAATCACACGGATCACTAATTTCACCAATGAGTATAAATGATATTTACCCGTGACCTTAACCATTCTTAAATTACGATAAATGATTTCAAATTACATATTTACGAAGGAAACGAGAGGCATGATGATGTTGGGTAGCTTTTAATAGCAACTACAATTTATTCGCGCCCAATCATTTTATACTCGAGATGTTTGCATAAAGCTTCTGCCTCGCGCTTCCCATTGGTCGGCACGCACAACCACGTGACACTCTCCCGCGCTTCTCTAGCGCACTAAGCGGAAGCGTTTGACGCAGCGTTATTGCTCGCGACGAAAGGGATGTTGTATCTGTTTCTCAATTAGTTACCCTGCCGGCGAGTCCGTCGTAGGATGCAGCTGCATCGTTAATTCTCCGAGCTTGTTGAATGCTGCCCCAGCCGCGGTGAAGATCTCACCAACCTAAAACACACAAATGAGAAACGCTCGTCGGTAGTTCGAACAAGTAATCAATCACCACTGTCTTGATACTTTTCCTCTCACACAAGGTTCGTCGAGCGATCGAATGCGCACAGCTCGCAGCGATATAACAAGTACTTAATTAATTCGATCGAAAGAGAAAAAAAAATGGTACAATTTATCTTGATCAGATATGATCATAACCTAACCTTCTGACCGCTTACAGACTCCATTGCTAGAGTACTCGAGGGTAAAAGCACGTGACTCTCGTAGAAAAAGGAAGACGAGCGGGTGGGGGAGAACGACCGTTAAGTGTTATATGGCGGGAAACTGCCTAAAATCGGCGACAACTGCCGCCTTTCCGCTTACCTTGCTCGCAGAGTTCATGTCAGTCTGTGTTGTGCTTGTGCCTCGCCATTCAGCCGAGCAAAACGTTCGTACGGTACTGCCATCTCGCGTCGCTCTCAGAATTATACCCTTTCAAACAATTCTAACCTCTACTTCTTCTCGCTCGTTTTTTCCCGCCATCCGTCTCCTAGTATGTTGCTCTAAAATTGTCTCATTTTACCGTGTTGATTTGCTGTGTGTCAAAATCATCGGCAGAAGCAATAAATTAAAGGAGTTCGCGGTAAGAAGTTAAAGAAAATACGTTCATGGTCAACTATTGTAGAATATGTACACACAGTTGAGGTATTTATTTCTTTATTTTTGCTAATAAACAGTTTTGTTCGCTTGTAGTTGCTAATGAAAGGTTCGAGAGGGGTGCACTCTTTCGAACTTTGCCGACCGAAATAGTCTTTCGATAATTAATTTCGAAGCATTGGCCGAATCGGGAAATGTTTGATAGAAAAGTCACTCGATTTGTAACATAAAAGAACGTCAGGGTAGAAAGAATTGTTTTTCAACGATGTTCGGAAGATCGCCCCACCCGAGCCGATACAATGTTCTTTCCACATTCGAAAATGAAAGGAATATTACGGAATTAATCATTACTCCATGCACACTGAGGTGCTCCTATCACACCCATTATCAATTAATTTATGTAACTAGCAAATTGTATCCCCCTTTGACCCCCATCATCGAGGACTAACGCAATGGCAAGACTTCGGCTCTTGAAAACATTGATCTTGCCGCACAGTGGTTGGAATGGGGGTAATAGGGGACGTTCGTGTATAACTTTTCAACCATAACAAATATCGAAATGAAATTTGCGCCAAAAAAAAAAACAGAAAAAAATTATCCCTTTCTAACGATGTATAATTTAATATTTTTTACATTTATTTATTTATTTTTGTGATAAAAAATTTAATTTTGTTTATTTGGTACGTTATTTAATGCTCTTTATGTGATTTGGATCGCATGTTGCGGAAACTATTCGTTTCCGAGTTATAACGGACGCGAGCCCAATATACATGCATATTTGCAAAACCCCTTCGTAATACAATAATAATAATAATAGTACGACGGATACGAACGTGTGTACGTAAAATGACGAATTTGAAGAGTAGGCTGCAGGGGGAAATGATTTTTGCATGATTCTGTAGAAGAAGGTGTGCTGAAAATATTTAAATTGGTTAGAACGTGGAACGCGACGGAACTTGAAAGATATTCCTTGTGAATTGTAAAGAACTTTGACAATTTTCTTTATTTTATTGAGCATTACTTTTTTAATGCATTAGTTAACGGTGTTAATTCTCAACGCAAAGGAATGCTCTTCATTCTAGAAAAAAAAAACGGCGAGAAAATATGAAACAGGGTCGTCAGGAAGAAATTTCTAAGAAGAAGCAGTTTTTTCTGGTGAAAACTGTTATCTTTAAAATGTCCAACTTTAAGTGTTCGTCTGAATTAGAATTTTGATTAAATTTTATTAATATTTTCAGTTTCGGGACTGTTGGACATTTAGGAAGTAGTATGTATTCGGTAGATGCGTGAGATGCGGACGTTGAATGGGAGGCTACCCGTTCAACCGATGCCTGACGAAAACTCAGTGCGAGGAGATGGAGGAGAGGATGCACCTCCTATCCTCTGACTGACAGGAGCAAGAAGGTCCAGCCGAAATTCAAGGAGAACTGGCCCACTGACCGAGGTATCTATCAGAACAACGCCAACACCTTAGGGGTCTGTATCATCTGGATGCAGATGGGTGGTGACCTTGGACAGGTGTCCGCCGTGAACGAGATCGAGGAACGGGTTCCGTTCTCCCACAACGGCCCTCTCGGTTTCCTCACCTTGTGCCCGACGAATCTGGGGGCACGAGGCTGGCCGCTAACAGGGACAAGCTGGAGGAGTCATGTCGAGAACACCGAGGCCGAGGGCGACGTCTACGACATTTCACTATGTGGGAGATGCACCATGGGATCGCCGAGAAGAAGACCACATCACCCCCCTTGGTGAAATTAGGGGTGCACTCGCACTTAGAATTAATAACACATACACATAGATATGTATAAGAGAATAGAAAAATGAGCTTTATTTCAAACTTACAAAACGGCAGATTCTTCTTCCTCTGTCATTATGCCAAAATTAAGACAATCCCCAGCCATGAGACTAAAAGGAAAATGCGTACCTATCTGAATCTTTCAGAGTCTATTCCTCCTAACAATCCCATTAACATTCCTGGCGGCAGTCGCATAAAAAGTCTCCATTCATTCGTTTGACGTCGATTAGCGTACGGAGACGCAGCAATGTTGAGGGCAGCGGTTGCTCACGTCCTCTCGTAAATTAATAGTCTCCGCTTCCACTCGTTGTCCGCGGTGACCGTCACTCTTCGGAAATTACACGATTCCGCTAATATATGCTCGATGTGAGCCGCGGGATCGGCCGTCAGCTTCAGCGTTTTCAGCAGTGGGAAATCGTCCCCCTTGGATCTCCTGAGCCGCCTGGACGCGTTTCTGTAGCATCTCCATGGCTGCGGTTCGATCACGATCCTGTCCGCGAGCGAGCAAGCTTTCTTCAGGAATTCCACCAGACCGTCGTCCCCGCGGTTCAGGTGGATCCACATCGTAACGGAGAAACAGAACACCACGTCGAATCGTGACTTCTCGAACTGGCCGAGGTACCGATCCAGCGTCCGGTCGCGATCGTCGGCCAGAAAATCCAGGCACTCGAAAATAATCCGACCTGGTCGTGGGTTGCGTTCCCGTGCCCGTTCGATTAAGATCGGATCGAGATCCACGCCGAGCACAGAGATCTCCGGCCGATCAGCCGATAAGGCGGTCTCGAGGAAGGCGTGCAACACGAACGTTAAATCCTGAAAGCAGTCGCGTAATTCTCGATACTTGTGCTGGAATATTTGAAACTTTAAACACACAGGGGGTACTGGGTGAAAATTGTAGGAAGAAATCAGATTGAACCAACTTAAGTAGGGGTATCTAACCCAAGAAATGATTTCGAGAAATTTGAAAGAGATCGGCCAGCCGAACTTGCTGCGCATCGTAGGTATCGGGTGTTTCTAACAAAAGCGTAGGAATTTCCGGAAGCGGTTTAGTTGCTCGCGTTTCTTCAAAAGGGCTATCGCCGGTTTAAATTTAGACCGTTTGTCGTTTGTAATTTCGGATCACGGCCGACTCATCCTATTTCGTCTGACAGCTGTTTCAGTCTCACCCCCGCGTTACAGCCGACGTCTAGGCCTACGTATTTCCGGTCCGGATGGGCCGACCGCCACACGCCACGCGGAAGTTGTCGCACGCGCTCTTCCGCAGGATGGAATTGGTAATAATTCATGAAGTTCCCGTGCCTACTCGCGCCCGGATCCGTCTTTTCCTCCCTTCTCTGCCTTTCCTTAGATACCATCTTCGATCCGTCGTCAGACATTTTCCAGATAATCTGCAACCGGGTGAGTCACGCGAGTTAATCGATAAATACCTAATTAACAATCGTACAAACTGGCTTTTAACATTTCGGGGATTGGAACACGAAATTTATGTCTTTGCATAATTAGATAATAGGTACATAACCTTTTGCGGGCTGCAGACACAAAATTGTGTTTTGGTAAAAAGATTTTTGCAGGGTTCGTTGTGGGGTAGATATTTCTAGCGATTATACAGTACTGGGAGTATTTATTGTCATCACTCTCAAGATGAGCTACAGATTTTTACAATAAATATTTCACTGTAATATTTTCCTAGTATTAATAATAAGAGAGGTATAAGTGATAAGGAGTTTAATATTCGAGTGATGTAATACATAGTTCCAGCATTGTAGTCTTAGTCTTAGAGGAAGAAAAAGGTGTTAGTTGTGTGTAAAAAGTGATGGTCTTCAAAGTGTTGAATTTAATGGAATTTTCGTTATTAAGTCCTCTGTTATCTGAATGCTGTAGTATTATTCCAAGTGTATATCATTCGAGCATACTAATATTGCAACATAGTATTCTAACTAGTTCTAGAGTACCTATCTATCTTATCTCTTTTCCGCTTGATATTTCAGCCAATGTTGTTAAAATCAATCGTAATGCTGCCAGTGCAATATGGATCTGATGATGTTGTATCATTTTATTTGAAATATTCAAAGACCAACTGTTTTATTATTCAAAGAGTTCTGTCTTCCTGTTACCTATTAGTTCGGATAATGTAGGTTCTACTGTACATATGTATAGGGAAATGCTGAAATAGGAACTGTAGGCGATTGTAGCTAAAAAAAGATGATCAATATTACTTACACGTAAATAGTTACCTACGTGTTTATAATATAAATTGTGAGATATTCGGGTAACAAAGAAGTTTATCTTCGGAATGATCAAGGTTAATAATAACTATTTCTAAATGTATTCGGGCTCCTTTTTACATAGTTTAGAGATTTTGTTTTCGAGAAAATTAAACGATATAAAACACATTTGCATTAGCTAATTAATTGACAGTAAATTGATATTACGATAAGAAGAATTATTCCCTTAAAAATGTTCACGATCGTTTTCTATATCATTTCTCATACTTTTGCATAATTCCATTATGCAATAAGTTTTTAGTCGCACTATGAACATAATTACGTATTTGCATTAAATGTCTTACACAACTAAATTAACAAATAACTATATCACTGCGACGTTCCGGCGGCATCGCTTAAAAAACTTCAAACTGCATAAACTCCTGGTAAACCCCCAATTTAAATTTTAAAAAGACACACTGCACGTTAAACGATCTTTCCAACGCCCCATTTTAAAGAAAATTTAAGCACCAGGTGACAGAAATTTCTCGTCAATCCTTCCACCGCGACCGTCACGTAACCATAGACATATCAATGTAGGTATTACCTACGAAATGTTAGTCTTTTCCACGATTCGATCAGTGAATAAGAAAGTCGCGGGGCAGCTACGGCTTTCATAAATTCTCCAGCGCGAAAACAATGCCTACTAGTCGCGAAACGATAAAGACTGATAACCAGAGAGAAACGAGGGAGTCGGAGGCTTGGTAACAGCGCGGCGGAAGGATCGAAGAGATAATTCGCTGGTGTCCGCGACCCAAATAAACGCAGCCTTCGATCGGCGCTCGTGGTTGGACACGAGGAAGGCCTGAGAAATCGATGATGCATTGTGTTGCTATAGTCGCGGTGAAACTCCTTTTCAACACGTTCCTTACAATATTCCCGCTTCCTCTCCCAAATCTTTCGAAAACCCTCAACTATCGCATTGTAAAAAGCCCCAGCCTGAGAATTCTGCTTTTAACGAAACTTCTTTCTCTACGGAACTTGAACTGTTAAAGTTCACTCGTAAAGCGTGATAGGTAGAGCATAAAAAAAAACTGGCACCGTTACAAAGTTATATTAGAAGAAGAGAACGCGATAACATTGAGGGTGGTTGGTTCGCACCTTGTTCCGAAAAATTCGGTTTCCTTGTTAGAAGCAGCCTCGCGTTAAGTATAGGCTGTAGGACACCGATCAACATTACCAGAATTGATGGTGGAACAGACAGACCTTGGATGTTCCCAGCCAGAATTCGAATACTCTCGCAACACTCGGTATTCAAGAAGCACACGCAATATTTAAGCAAACGCTATCGCGATAAGATGGGACGCCTGACCAAAGTAATAGCGCATCCGTGTCTCCCCGAGACGTCCGACCTGTGTCACAATAATTTGGCAACCGTTCCACCTATAGGTAGTACGCCTTGCGAAACACTCCCCTCTCGGAGCGTCGTTTTTACCCATACACGTGTCCAAGATTTTTTGCACCCCTCAGGTGAAACCGGTCATACTCTGCGTGGAGTTTCGTCACGTCAGGTGTACCTCTTCAGCCTCCAGATCGTGCCCGAACAATGGACGTATCCAGGGCAGAGGTGTCCGAACATTCGACGCGCGTAGTCCGTGCTTTTGAAAAGGGACTGGCCAGTTTCCGGAAATTTCCAGCCAAGGCTGACCGTAAAGCCCGCGGACACGGGCAGCACGAGCCCCGCAGCCCCTTCGACCGCTAAACACCGTTTCGACCGCGTCCCCTTTTTATCTCGCTCTGGTCGATGGCAGAAGGTAATCAGGGGGAAGGAAAGGGACCAGGAACCGAATAGCTTACGGGGCAGGTGTTGGGTGTGTACGCGCACCGGTCCAAGAACACAACGTCCATTCTCCACGGGCCACGGGTCTTCCAGCGGCAATTCCTTCTTTCTTCGCCAGCGGCAGATGTGCCTGCGCCCTGCAGGCCGGTGCAGAGGCACGCAGCACGAGATAACCGGGATTAAGCGGGGGATATACTCGTATACCTTGGAGCAGGCAAGCTGCCAGGGACTATCGATGACCCGACGCGCTCTTTTTATTTTCTCGGTCCGTGCGTGGACGGGCTCGGTGTATCCAGCCTACTCGTATTCCACGCGGTGATCGGGGTAGCGTTTCAAGGGCCCGGGAGTGTAAAAAATTGGCATTTCAGAGGGTCTTTGATATGCTGTAGGTAAGGCCAGTGGCGGATTTAAGGGAAAAGGTCCGGCTGGCAAACGTTCCGGGACACCCTGTACACGTAACAGAATTACAAATAAATCAACGCGCGTATGATACCACAATTAGGGGCAACTAAAAACAATACAACATAAGCTCTAGCAGGCCAACGAAATTACTTAATATCTAGTGGCAAATAGTATCTTTTCTCAGACCTGATCCTGCTAGACCCACCGAAACTCAAACACGGCTCGAAAAGAGTCCGATTGGTTTAGAAAATTCAAAACCATCCGATTACCCTTTTCACTCCCCTCAATCACATTTTGAAAGGCCGTATTTTCTCAGCTGAATTTGCGTACGTGCCCAAAGAGCATGCAGCGAGATAGGCAGAGTCAATATGCAAAGATAACATGGGTATTAAAAACGTTAACCACTCCTCATACTTTGACTTTGCACATTTCGCGTGCACTCGAAAATATTCCAAGGCCACACACAGATAATGCAGAGAACAAATAGTAAAGCACCCAGTTTTCCACTACTCTGTCTGCTTAGGCAGTCTGCTTGTCCGCTCCGTATGCATATTGAAAGGAACCAGGTTAAAAATACGCGTTCTTGATATTCGTTTTTTACATAACACATGCGACACCACTTCCCTCTGAGAGATTTTTGCAGTTTCTTTATTCATCCCGTTTATTCTTGGCCCACCTTGCCGCTCTACATATATGCAGGGACACGCGGCTCGAGAAGACCGGAGGATACCTTAGAGGTGGCAAGGTGGTAGCTCGTGTCGTATCTCGCATTCTTCGCGGACTCATCATCTGCGGTTCCGCAGCGACAAGCGTGCGCCGCGTCGCTAGTCGCTTGGAAAATTGTTCCACGACCTGGAATGCACTTTGGAATTCCGTTTCATTGCCTGCAGAATTTTTGCGCACCCTCGATCAGTCGCGCAACCTCGAAGAAAGGATTCTACATGGGAAAACCGTTTTTTAAAATCTGTATTATAAGTTTTATATACCCGTCTCTGTTTTCGAGAAAGGAAAATTCGTTTCTATTCCTTAAATAAATTTTTATAATCATCCATGCAGTAGAAATATTTTTCTCCGTCCAACTCGGCTGTCCCCAAAATTAAATCCTGAGTGCGCCACTCCATCTGATGATACGGTTTTCAATTTTCAGAGAATTCCTTGTCTCGGATCGATAATACTCGAGTAGGGGCGACGTAAAGGCAGAGGTGGCGTTTTTAGCGTTTACCTGTAAATGTGATCAGAATCTTTCGTCTACTAATAGATTCGCAAAATTCAAGTTGAGAATCAGATGCACGTAGCTGAAGAATCTTCGAACTAGATTCTCTTGAAAACGAACACGCATTCTACATTTTCTAGTACATTTTATATTCAAAACTTTGTACACTTGGAGCAAGAAAATCAAAGGGTATTCGAAGCTTGATTTAGTCGTTTTTATGGACATCGAATAGTTAATGAGATCTGATATATTATCATGAAGATAGTATTTCACTTCCTGGTTCGCCAAGTTGTGACTTCAGACTTGTTTGAAACCAGTCGATGACTCAATAACTAGGATCTAGAATCGGGACTGTATAATTCATCAGATTCAAATCCCTCCGCGATACATATTTTCTCATCACACTTCGTTAGAACTGAAACAGTAATTCCGTTGACGAGTGAATTCATTTTCCTATAGGTAGTTTGCACAAGGAATCAGAGAAACATTCAATTTTTCTATTTAGAAGTCCTCGATGCAGTGGACTTGTAATGGCCTGGTAAATTATTTAAATATCATTCAGTGTCCAAGTACCTCCCGCTCCTTCGTAGCTATGCCATAGAAAATTCAAGGGGATTTGGCAATACACGTACCTACCTATACCTGGCTCGTAGCGATTTGGCAATACAAACAGACCCAAAAGTCAAGCGTCGTCGTGGCATACGGGATTCAATATTTGCTAATACCTTGCTTTGGGTATCCTGACGTATCCTCTTAAAACGAAGTGTGTCTTACAAAGTTCCTCGCAGATACTTGCAGAAATACAATATTCAAACGCTGTAAGTAGGTTGCATTAAAATGTTAATGAAATTAATGAAATTAATTTGCCTATTTTTAATAGAAAATTAAATCAATCATACATAATTAATCGTTTATTTTTTTAAATAAAATTTCTATAACTAATTATTAATTAGTAGCTATGTATTTTTAATTTAATCGACACCCTGATTAATCTCAATTTAATTTCTATAAATAATTTTTAATATTTAAGGCGCCCATTTGCGACAAAATAAAAGAGCGAGGCACAAATTTTTTGCAAATATAGCAAAAATACGTGAGGTGGAATTGACATTTGGAAGAATTGATATGAACTCACGAATAAACCCGCCTCGCCGCCGTGCGATGTTGCGACACACGCTGCAATGGTTTGCCTAATTACGGGAGGCCTCTGCTAATCACGGACAGATTGCATACCACGGCATAATTAGCCTAATAACCTTGGTCGAACAGCCGGGTCGATCTAGAAACCCGACTTGATACTCCAAAGCGGCGTAATAATCGCGGTTGGCAGATGAAAGCTCGATATTATTTCCATCTACGGTGACGAAAAAGAAATCTATACCGTTGTTTCCCGATGGACTTCGCCTAAATAGGTGAATGAAAAATTCACACCAGCAAAGTGGAAACAGATGGGTCTGTTCGTGAATTTCGCATGCATCTTTGAAGGTGTTGCCTAATGATAGCAAGGACGGGACCGAGAAGTCGGAGCGGAGCGGCAAGTATGGTAAAAATGGTCCTTGAAAGAAACTCGTTGACATAATTCTTCGTACGCGGTGGATGAAGCATCCGATGTTAATATTTAATCTGGGAACTGGGGGATACCTATTCTGTTTTCCCAATTTCGGTAGCCATCCACTGATTGCGAAACATTCTTAAGAAGGCAAGAAAATAGTTTCATTTGAAAGAGCATAGGTTTTAAATTATTAAAATGGAAACGGATTTGTATGTAATTAATGCTCCCCTTGAGTCTTTTTAATTGATTATGCTGCTACAAGTATTGAGTCCGATCAAAGTATATTATTTATTGAATGGATGCTACAATCATTTTACGTTATACGAATTTATTTATTAGGTGTTCGTTATTGATGTTGAAACATTGTGGACGCTGACAAATCACAATCCTACCTCTATAATCTATATAGTAAGCATCTCATCACCAATACTTGGAACTTGGCCACGTAAGCTCGAGACAATTGAATTTTTTCGGTATGCGTAACTTCCGGAATGGCAGGCAGTGATGCATTTTGGGAACGGACAACGAACTCCCATGATACACGGCCCCGTGTTAGTCATCGGTGTATCGTCATCTTTGACTCTAAAACGTGCAACGCCTGAAGGCGATCTAATGCGTTGCGACACCCCTTGGCTTGTGCTCTTTGAAATGAATCACGTCATTGCACCCAGTGGCAGAAGTATCGTAAACAAATCAGTGTCAGGGCAGCTTACAGGTAAGCTGGCTAATGACAGCAGCGAGAAATTTTTCGTCGAGCGCTACATTTCCGACCTTGCACATATCATATATTTTGCAAATCCACGACGAGACAAAAATCTCACGAAACAACTATTTCACGGTGTGTTTCCACTAATGGAGAAATTTTACACCTAGACTCTCGCGCGACCTACTTTCAAAAATTTAGCCGTTGCTGAGACTTTTACCACGCCTTTGGGGTTGATTTCACCCCAACAAGGTACATTCCCGCAGAAAAGAAATGCCCCTTGCCTAGTGCCCACCCCAACATTCACACGAATCAGTTTTTTTTCTTATAGTTTTCTTTACCAAAGTTCCCTGGTGAGTACCTGCAGTTACACTAATCTAGCTTGCACCTCACATTCAATCTAAAGAAGCCATCCACTGTAGGCGACAGGGGATTAGGTTCATCCCCAAGCCCCGTAAGAGATCCCAAAGATTCAAATTCTAGAGCAGACTGCAAAGAGGAAGGACTCGGCCACGAATGAAATGAAGTCGTGTTTGCGGAACCCATTCGAGCATCGATCCCTCGAAACTCGGCTCGGACACGCGCGTGTAGTGTACCGAACTTTTGTAGGTTATGTTAGGTTATGGCGCTTCCATTGATGGCAAGAAGCGCGTACACGGTGTGTCTGCGTTCCGACGTAGCTACTTCCTACTCGCAGGAAAATTGTGGAGCGGCTTATAAACGCCGCCCCTTTGTCGGGGTGATTCGTCGCCGATCCCGAGATCAACAGAAGTTCGTTTTCTGGGGGATACGAAAATCCGGAAAAAGCGGATTTCCCAGCGTAAGAAAGCCTACTGCGTTGAATGCGCCGGATGCGAGAGGATCGCTTTACGGCCGACTTCCGGGAGCATTTTACTTTACCTGGCCCAGACCTACGTTAGTTTCACGGGGACGACGAGGCTGCGGATGGAGGGGGGAAAGGATCGAAGGGAGAAATGGCTGGGCCAGCTGCGTTCCTGGTATTCAAGGTCTAGATGCGTAGAAAAATATGTATTTACCCTTCCTTTGGGCGACCATTGTCACTGCAGCAAATTAAATTTCCAATATTACTTATATTTTATTGCACGTAGTGCATCGCTCCGATAAACACGTTATCTCTTGTTATTATCTATTATATAGCTACTAAGAAGATATTATTGCAAAAGTATGTAATTCATATTTTCATGTCAAATCTTGATTCCAGTCTTTCCTCTTTAAGGGCTCATACCTACTTCTAAGGTCCGACAACCTCGATGATTTTTAATCCCATAATTATGTATAATATTATCTATATATTTTTCAACAATATTAAAATTAAAAAACTGTGAATAAAGGTCTACTTTCCTTATAAATAACCAGTCATTTTGACTGATCTGATAAAAATACCCAAGTATCTACTTACCTAGGATGTATACATTAATTCTAATTCTAATTCTAATGTCTCAGCCTTCTTCTTCGAATTGACGCGCGAACGTCGTGCAATAAACTCGAAACTGCCAGGCGTTATCAATTTCGCGGGAAATTGCGTCAGGTTACAGAGCGGCTCGTGTCGCGGATGTGATAAGCGGCGTGCACGCGTGCGCGATCGTGCGAGAACATTCCCACGTTTCCGATAGAGACATTCGTAATTATCCAGTCGCGAAAGCGGGAGGGGAGGGGCTCGCGGATATACGTCGGATTAGCAGGCAACAATGAGCATAGGGATCGTGGAAGCGGCTGAACAAACAGATTTCAACGATACCCTGGGCCCCGACTGAATTCGAATTCCTCGGCTCTTATTCCGGATATGACGGCGTCGCTTACAAGACGCGCTTCCCGTCGCGACCAGCCATCGGATAGCTGTTTTCATGAACGTTTCCTTTCGATTCGAATTTTCGGTAGTCTCGGTAAGTTTCCTCTGACGGAGACTGGTGCTTGGTATTTCACTCATCGATTTCATTCAGGTGTACGCGTGGTCGCGTGTAGAGTTCGTGCGTATTGTGGCGTAACAATGTATTAAAGAGAAAGGGGGAAATTTCCAGACGCTTCGAGTCATTTGTATAGATAATATCGTAGGACAGTAGGCGTGAATATTAATAATTCTAATATGTACCTACTAAGGTAAAAGACCCAATACGTGGACACGTCCCAGTAGCTGGACAGTGGTGCAAAATACTGATTAGTACATTTAATATCCGCTTTATCCAAAAAAGAACATTTTTATTCATTTATTCAAATATTTAGTAAAATATATATATGAATATATTTTACTAAATAAAATAGTTCTCTTGCACCAGTGTCCAGCTACTGGGACGTGTCCACGTATTGGGTCTTTTACCTTATTCCAGTGTCGACTTTAGGGGGTCGTTCTTAAATACGTAAGACTTGACGGTCAACTAGCGTGTTGCGTAATAGGTATATCTTTAATCTACAAATTCTATCATTAATGTTGCAGAAAATTAATTTATTTAAAATATTTAAAAAAAATTAATAACTGAAATGAATGCAATGTGAAAAATATTACGTAAGGACGGGGGACGGTGGAAAGTGATCTGTTCAGACATCGATTCTCGAGAGAAACACTTCCTTCCCAGTCCCTATCGTCGACGTAACGGAGCGCAGAGCTGAAACGCGAGCAAGAAAGCAGTTTCTCGTACATCGTTCCTTCTAGGCTGCACGAAAAGTTGGCGACAAAACTTCGTTACGGGCGATTATATACGAAAAACGTAGAAAACGCGGAAGTTAAGAGAGAACCGCTGGAACACCGCGGCGGCGCGCAACGTCTACAGTCTAGACTCTAGATTCTGGAAGGTGATGTCAGAAGCAGAACTTTCGCGCGCGCCCGCACACAATTGCAATTTCCGCGGGCACACGCGCGCCAGTGAAACATACGTTGCATCCGGTTCGTCTCTAATTTGCCGTTAAAAGTCCCACGGTCCACAGGAAGAACGAGTAAAACTGGATCGCGGATGAAGACACATTAAGTTCTTCACGAGGGGAAAGAATACCTACATGTTCTCGGTAACTGATTGTGAGTTAGGCTGGTCGCTTTTTCCTTTGAGAGCCACAGATATCACATTGTCGGATCAACGCGATGATAATTAAACTGTCGATGGAGCAGACCCGATCTACTGATCGGTGCTGTGCTTATTTTAAATAACAAGCTTCGGAATAGGAAAAAATGCGACGTAATGACTTTAAGCTCAATAACTGGAGGGTCCTTGCAAAAACACTGTAAGAGCTTCGATTTTTTAATCAAATCCTACACTGTAGTATTAAGTACCTACCATTGGCGCGTAAAATATTTTTCGGTAAATTTTTTTTTTCACACTTACAGTGCTTTCTACAAGGACACTTCCATTTATCGTATTCTATGAATTACGAATTCTCTCATTTTCTTAGGTTTAATAATGTTAGAGTGGATCGTTAATATACTTATAGTTATTCGCAGGTTCGTTCGGATAAATTTAAAGGAATAATTAAGGGGTCGTTCTACTTTGAACCGCCGCGCCCAAAAGATTAAGCTATTTCTAAAGATATTTTTCCCAGTAAATGCAACGCATAATGAAATATATCTTTTCGGTATTTATCAAGCTACTCTTATATTGTACAAAAGAAATTAAGATGAATTTTTGCAATTTGTTTTAATTGTTTGTTTACAGTGTCAATATGGAACCTAAAAAAAAGAGGTATGTTCACAGCGTAGGTGATGTCCCGGCTCAGGCTTATCCGAAACAAAAAATTCCAAAATATTCTTAATCTGTACAAGTGTCGCTGTAGCCCCTGGCACAATTAACCATTTTTTGTTGAGAAGTAAAAAAATTAAAAATTGCGCCGGTTTAAAAAAAATAAGTTTGTCAAAGGGTTGTATTCTAGGGTGTTCCATATGAGAAAAATCTCGGTTATTTCTCGTGAAAAATTGTTATTTGAACTACGGGCTATAGCGACCACTCATACAGATTACGAATATTTCGAAATTTTTTGTTTCGGATAAGCCCGTGCCGAGTAATCACCTACGCCGTGAACATACATCTTCTTCTTAGGTCGAACATTGACATGGTAAAAACGCAATTGAAACAAATAGCAAAAATTCTTTTTAAATTATTTTTGTACACTATAAGAGTAGCGTAAGAAATATGAAAAAGATTTATTTCATTATATGTTATATTTAGTGAGAAAAAATCTTTAGAAATAATCGTGGAAACTGCTGCACTGTTAGCTCGTAGAGCAGCCTTTCAGAATTGTTAAAGATCAACGTTAAAAGCATTTACAGTGAACGAAATTCACAGGACTGTGCAATGTCTAAGTAATCTCACTTGCATCCTGCACAGAGGGAAATTCTTTATACTTTACACTGCATTTTGCTCCATGCGTTGTCCCTTCTAATTTCTCCTGCGGCGGTGAAAAACCAAGTTACAAAAGAACGATACCGTTTAATTACTACGCGGTGTGACGGAATGTTGCAACGGTTAAAATGTTGCTGCACGTAGACATTTCTTGTGCAGGAAGTATATGTACAGGAAAAATTCAGACCTTCATTCTCCTATTCGCTGTATCAGTTCCGGTTAATAATTCTTCATTAATATGTAAATCTCGCTGAACCGTGCCCGTACACCAAACAAAATTTTAAGAGGAACAATTTTCAAATATTATAGAAAGAAAAATAATGGAACCATCATTGTTTTAAGAAAAACACTTGATTTAACTTGCTAAAAGTTATTTCATGCTTTTTCTCAATGAACTCGAAGGAATCATAGCAAAATTTAATGATATGTCGATTTCACACATGTGCCACCTTTTCATTCGCATAACTTGTTTATTTTCGCACAGTTCTTAATAAAATTGTCTCTAAAGAATCAATTTATCGACAGAAACATAAATTAATCTTTCTTCCATTCCCTTATTTATTTCTCGATTAATTGTTGCAACGAACTACTTAGGGCGACTGTACCTACCTAATATCGCCCAGGCAAAAGTTAAATCGCTGTCAATTGAGTAATAATTGATATTTTTGCATGCAGTCTGCTTCAAAGTAAAGAGAAATTACTCATCTTTCATGTAGTATAAGTTAGAATCGTTGAAACCTATAAATTTTGAATTGGGAATTAAAAAACGCAAGACACGCAAAAATCCGGTCGTGAAAAAAAGTGTATCTAATATCGCCAACTCGAGAAATATTGATTAATTCACGAATATACGAGTTTTTTAAGTCATTTTCACATGTGCTTTTATTTTTTCTTGCACTATAAATGTATTTTTATCCATCTCTGATTTTATTTTTATTAGAAAAATATAGAAATTTAAAAATACAGATTTGTAAAATATTTTATTTCTTACGTTCCTATGTAGATATTGGACAAATGAAGTTTATTTCGGTTGCTAATCATGTCGAAACCATTTTTCTCCGGTAGGCGGTATTAAGAACACCCATACTGCTAAAAAAAAAACACTATTTTCATCACGGAAAATATTTGAATCGATTTCATTCCTTATGTACATCATTAATTAGATATTTATAGTAGAGAGTCTTGAATTGATGTAAAATTGTGGCAGTCCAATAAATTTTGACACTATATTAAGATTCTCTAAAATTCTTCCCTTTCTGTAATTGTTGATCATATGACGCTGCAATTACAGTATGTCTTCCTACATATGTTTAGGCACTAATTGAGCGCGTAGCCGATGAATTTTAGTGGTTACTTTGCGAGATATAGCGAGCGGGTAGCGATATTAGGTACAGTCACCCTACACATCTCGATTGCATTTATAGTTGTCGAAATATATCTTGATACCAGATCACACTTGAATACTGCAAACATTGTAATCTTGGGCGTCCTTATTATCTCAGAAGAAAAACACTTGAACGAACATTCGATTCTGTTGAACAAGTTATGTCGACTACTAAGTATCTGCTCGTCGACAGAAAAGATTCTCTTCGGCGCGGGCGCGGGCGCGGGCGCGCCGGCCTTCAGCCACACTCGATAAATTCTCGTACATGCGATTTCAAGGGGTTCAACCATGTAACTGGGTCATCCCAGCAAGGATACGTCGCGAAGCGATTTATCGAGTACGCCGAACCAACGAGGAAAGCCTCGTGCGATGTCAAGTTCGACTCTCCACCCTTCCAAACGCCGAACTAGCAACTCAACGACCATTATCCACGGAATTTCAATGAGAAGATTGAACACTATTCTCGTACACGGTTCCTCGTTGCAATTCTAAGTTGAAAATGATGGGTAATTTTTATTTCGATCGGAAGAATCACAGAATCTTCTGTCTAAGTCTAGAGAGTGAACCTCGAATTTGAAAAATTAAAAGAAAATAATCATTGCCACCGTATAGTAAATTATATGATGTTCTTTATTTTAGACAGTTCGTTTAAATATTTCAGTGGGAATTTAAGTAAGGACTAACATATGAAACTCATCATCTTCGGATTCGAATCAAATTCACAGAATTACACGGCGTGTTCTTTACAAATTAGGTAATCACGTCTTGTAGATAAAACACTGAAAGCTTACGTGTAACTAGCAGTTGGGGTGAAGCTCATGTTATCTCCGGTATATCGCACAGTTCCCAGTTGAGATTTTCGAAAAAAGATGTATCCCGCGAGTGATGTACGTATGGAAGACACTCGAACGCTGTTCAAGTCACAATATTCAGCTTCCTTCGAACTTTCTGGGCCGTTTGTTAAGAACCGTCCGATTCACGGTAGGTGTCGTTTTAACGAACGCGCGGACGCTAATTCGCGCGGGCCACGTTTAAGCTCGACCTTTCAGAACAATGAATGATATCTATCATATTTCTGACTTTTTTTTCTCGTTAAAGATTAGTAACAAGCTATGCGAATACTCAGGTAGGTACACTAATCTCAACAATTCAATTTTCCACTTTCGTTTCCTGTCTTTTTTTTTTAATAAATCGTGGTACTACCTCCTAGCTGTTTCTTTAACGGGACAGCACTGCCGCCCCTTCCGTGAAATATCATTAAATATTTTAATTCCAAAGAGTCAAGATATAATTTTAGAATGAATTGAATGTGAGAACTCACATATGAATTATTGCTAGAAATTCAGTGTTTAAAGCTTTCCAGCCTCCTTAACCTATGCAGAAACCCGCCACTACTCGGAATGCACTAATTGTAAGCTACGTATGCGCCGTTCAAGGGTTAATAAACAGAATTTCAGGAATTCTGTCTGACATGAGTAGGTATCTCCAGATTCGAGTCGCCAATGAGAACGATGAACGTGACCCTGTGGCCCCCGCGATGGGGCAACGGTTCGTTAACTCGGATTAGAAACGTAAGATCGGCTCGGCCTCGAAAATCGATATTGCAAAGAGCACGCGTGACGTGGTCCTGGCTGGATCGAACCCAACGTGTCTGGGTAGTCGCCGCGAAGGTCGGTGTCGACTGTCGAGGAGAGGAAAAAAAAGGGGAAGGAGACAGAAGGTGGGACGGGTAGGATGGTTTATCGTGCGGAATGGAGGGACCGATCATCCGTGGCTCGGCCGTTGCGAAATAGCGACGCGCTGCCTCGTTCACGATCACCAACGATCACGATCACCGACGAGGGGATTGGCTCGGTTCGCTCACGTGCCACTGCCGCGGCCCGATTGAGAAACGGCCCTGATAACGAGATCCATAAAATCCGCCATTCCCCCCTTCGCCCTAGATCGTTCGTTCCACTTGGACATTTGGAAATTCGATTCTCTACGCCCGCGCCGACCTGCTTCACTTGGGCCCGTTCCGCCGCTCTCATATATAGATACCTAATTATTTTAGAATATCATTTTTAGCAGTGAGTGACATTTTTTTAGCAAACTGTTGAATAACAAGAGTCGTTCATTTTACAAAAAATAAAAAATATGGACCCACGGAGTACAAAATTTGAAATTCTGCAGGACGATAAATCAGTGATTCCCAACTTGTGGATCGCAAAGTGTTTTCTGGGGAGATTTTTAGCAATTATTTATTTTAATTATCAAGTGAGAATTATATTCTCGAATATCTACATATTTTCAATGTGTTTTATTTACCTTACCTCGTATGGGGGAGGGGCGTAGGTTAATTTGAGTATTATAAAAGGGAAACGCGACTCGCAGATCGGAAAAGGTATTGGAAATATTGTTACAGCGGAGGATTAAAAACTCCGCAGCATTAGCAACCTTGCACAGAATCGCATTTTGGTATTTAAAATCTAATCGCGTGCCGACGAAGCGTAAACAGCTGTGTTTGGGAATATGTTTTCGACGGATCCATATTTTTCTTTCGCGCTCGTCAAGCGCAACTCGGTTATCTGCCTCGCAACATTGTTGGCGCGACCTGTCCCACGGGGCATTGCTTGCTTTCTCCGTTAATCTTCGCTGAAATTAACGCTTCGACATTTAATCGACCAAGGAAAGGAAAGAAACTCGAGGGAAACGAGAAGAGAGATAACGTTAGATAATATCTACGAGAGCCGTTGCGAACACAATGTTCGCTAGCACGTGTTTCGCAACATTCAATGAAACATATCGCGATAACGGTTATTCATATTTTTGTCCTGCCCGCGTTGTTGCATCACCGCGTTGCAACAGAGGCTCGGCGTGTGGGGGATCGATCAGACTCCCGTCTCTTTGCTTCTCTTCTTTTCCTCGATGAACGTACCTACATCGTACTTGTTCGTTCCCCGTGAAATTAGTGATATTCAAGGTGAGCCCGGCGGCGGCGTCGGAACAAAAGCCAAGTCAAGTAGATGCTGGACGCTTTGCATTGGACGTGGAGTTGTCTAGTCGAGGATAATCGGAGGATCGGGTGTCTTCGATCACACGCGATTCAGCAATCCTCCGGTTGTCTACAGAGTACAGAGCTCTTTCGCGCCGCTTCAAGCCTCTTGTTCTCTGGCAGTTATTCTGATTGCGAGAGGTAAAACCTGCTACGCTCGCCTAGCAGCGCCAGCTTGGATACTTCCTAGGGACGATTGCAACAACGCGTTTCCGGTCTGTGTTTCAATGCCATAAGGGGAATTTTGCGTCACCTATTGGGGTTAGTTATCTATTTACTTGTTTGGCGGATAAGCTCGGCTGTCGATAGCCTCCGCGAATATAAAAGTAGTATAAAATAAATTTTGCGACTTTTACTTATTTATCTAGGTGTGACAGGAATCGTTGAAACGAGTCAACTGAAATTAATTGAACTTTTTCGATACACATATGAATCATCAAGTTTTTCTCGGCTCGACTATTTGAATTCATCGACATGCTAAGTACAATACTTACTCACATTCAACTCGCACCCTATCTATCCAATAGCACTCGAACAGTTTCGCGCCACTTCAACTACCACCAAGTTTAACGAACCAAGGGTTTTTGGTCCTCGAACAGCTCGAACGCGTTCTGAGCGTGTTTCTTACGCTGAATCGTAATTGGCGCCGAAGAGCTTGACGCTTTTCCGTACACGTGCACGCTGTCCGAAAGGTGTTACGAAGCGTTGCAATTACTCGCTCGCGGTTGCGTTAGAACAGCTGCCGCTGTTCTAGCGTTGCTGCTACCACGCAGCAAGGTGCCGCAAAGTTTCACCGTCAACACAAAGAGGAGGGATTACCGCCGCACTATAATAGACATTTTGGGAGCTCGACAACCGTTTATCAGACTTTCAAACTGTTATATCTTTGGACCACGGAGCCGTAACTCTTACCACCAGCATCAAGCACGGTTCGTCGTTTTGGATAATCGCTAGCGATGGGACCAAAAACTGGTATGCACTACGCAGAAAGTACGAGTAGCGAGAAAATGCATGCTGCCATTTCTTACAATTAGACGTATTCAATGAAATGTTGTGTTGGCGAAATTGATCGATATTTGTTCGTTAAGCCCACAGGGCCCCTACTGGACGACACCCCGGACTTGGGCAACAACTATGTAAAATATAAAATGATAAATAATATTTGAAATAATGGCTTAAAAGGTAACATTATTCGGTGTTAATGTTAATGTTTTCACTGCAGTTAACTGTTTCAAATAAAATTTTACGAGACACTCATTCAAATAGAAAATAAGGTGAAAATTGAGGAGAAAATTATTTGCCTGTTGAAATGAAATAACACACGCGTGTTTGAACGTAACTTTGCGTCAAATAGGGCAACGTATTAATTGAATAATCATTTCTGGAATGTTCACCCATACTATGATAAATCGACCGACATTAAGTTTGAGTAATCAAAGCAGAGCTACAAATCAGATATTAAAAGCAAGAACGTCGGTCGCAGGAAATATCCCCGTACTATTGTTAATAGCGTAGGCACGCCATATAGGTCTTGGGCTCTGCTACATACTAGGTATATAGTGCGTAGCTGGCAGTTAGAATCCTAAATGGTAGAAGTATGTGCAATAGAGTGCCGCAATATCGCTCGAGCAGCACAGCAGTTTGATTTAATGGTTTAATTCGAAGCAAATTGTGGGTCACCTGATTAACACTGATTTACGGCTGACACTGAGCATTTAACCGTTTTTCAGTTGATAACGAACCAATCAGAAAGATAGAAGGTGATGCCATAGAAGGGTCTATTTAAATATCACATTTCCCATCTCAGATCAAACAACTTAAGTGACCGGTTCATACCTTAATCCTTGATCAATATATGTAGGTATAATAAGTTTCCAAAGCAATTGCTAATGAAAAATGACGTAGCCACTGTATGGACATTTCCATGAATTATCGCAAATTTTTATTTTAGAATTAAACAAGAGGTAATATAGTCTGTATTTTATATTACTCTACATATATCTATATTTCTCTATATTTTTCTATATTTCTCTATATTCTATATCGACAAAATTCTAGACTCTTCTATATTTTATACCTAGGTATAGAATTCTATAATATTGCAGAGCATCCCACATAATTCTATACACTACACGAGTAACGCACATCAGCACGTGCTCTCGAAATTCAGAGCTACATACGTAAAACCGAAGTACCACTCCCCGTGCCCTACGGCTGCCACCAGATCGTTTCGCCGTTGCGCAAACCGTGCACATAGGTGATCAGATGAAAATCTGCAAACACCCCCGTTGCGTCACCTGCGGCACCTACACACGCGCGTAGGTGTGAAAAGTGTTGCCGATCCGATGGGCGTATATTTGACCAGTCGTTGCATCGACCAAACTGTTCCTGAAGCAAGCGCCCAACATTGTCTGGTGGGGACCACGAAACGCGGGAACGCGGGAACGCCGCCGAACGCGAGCCTCGAACCGAGGTCGACATCGACACGAGTTCTCTCCTGACGAATCCAGCGTTCATTGTCGGTAGTGGCAGCCAGACGGCTTTGAAACGTGTCACTGGTCGTCTCTGTCCTTGCTGACAACTCCGCCATTCAACGCTGACTCCTCTCAAACAGGAGGCGCCTAGCCTGGTTGCCCTGGTCCTTAATTCTTTGCACTTGAATTTTATCTCCCAGATATAATACATTCAAGCCTGAATTAGTCATACACGTTCATTTAATTATTTAATTGGAATTAAACTTTGAAACAACGGAAGGGTTCGTGATCTCAGGATTCAATGAATCAACTACCGTGTTATTTATGATTTTAAATAGCAATTGAGCTTTTAATATTCCAACGCCTTTTAAAGTCTCCCCACAATAATTTGAGAGAAAAGATTTTTCTCCCATCGATAATTCCCCTGGTTGGTTACCGACTGCTACTTACATCATCTGCGCATCTGCAATAAATCCCCAATCCTTCCAAGCATCGTAGAAAAAAAACCCAGAATCGCGAAGGATTACCGATAATCTCGGCGATCGAATCGTGTCGTGTGATTGACCGGTATTCACGGAGTTATTTCTCCGCAGGCAATCACGTGACCGGTATCGATCTATTCCGCTTTTTCCCCCTATTTTTGTCGTCGCCTTCGTCTTATTTTCAAAGCGATGGAGTGGCGCAACCGCCGCGTGTTTATTGTTGCCTATGAATCGGTGGGCGCATTCCTGTGCCACAAACAATCGGAATCTACGTAATCAGTTAATGACGATTCATCGCGGAGTCACAACTCACACGGTTCCGTTACCATGGCACGTTTGCGAATTCTGTCTTCCGCGCTAATCGTAAGATTAACATGGGGGAATATCGAATAACGAATACGAGATAAGAAAATTATTCGTGTTTCGAATAAAGTTGACCGGGGTGTGAAATTAACTTCCTTCGTCGACCAATCTACAGATGTAGTTTCATTCGATCCGTTATTTAAATAATTTTTTCTTTTCAGTTAATACCCAACTGTGAATTGGAACACACGAATCTCTGTAATGCGAAATTGCCGATTTTTATTCGCAGACTCGTCCAGCGAAGAGTATCTAAGCAATTAGCAAAGGGAACAGGTTCGAGTACCTACGTACGTCTTGAAACGCTGAAATAAAGGAAGCTTGGGCAAGGAGACACCGAGCTCCTCGACGCGACAGTCTCCTCGTGAAAAGAATGTCCCGTAACCTGAGACGAATATATAGATAAGTAAGTTAATATTCTAACATCGCGGGCCTCCGAGCCAGAGAGTTTTTCGTGAAACCGATTTCTCGAAAGGATACGCGCATCCTGCTCGATTGTAGGCTCTATTTTCCGTGGTGCATGCATGCAGCCGTGAGCAGCTGCTATAGGGAACCGGACGAGGAAGAGGATGCTGACGACTCGAGAAAGGCGGACACAAGGGATCCGACTCGTTTCGCTTTAATTTGACCGCAACCCTCTGGAAACGTGTGCCAGTGGTGCCACCGTGGAAACACGCACCGCTACACGTGACACATTATTTTCGGTTTTGTAAAGAATTTGGGGCAGCCCATCTGCCCGAGCCTTTTATACAATTAGTACCAGTAGTAGGTAGCTATTATTCAGTTTATTTTATTCCGTTGTATCGGTTAATAGGTATTTGATTATCGCGGTGCTATTAAAAATATAATGTGAAAAAAATAAATTCATGTACTGTATATTGTATTGTTTATCCCAGTTCACGAGCGTAAACAGAATTTTTAAGGTGGAATATTTTATTCTGAATTGTGGTTTGCAAAACAAGATAGGACTTTTATGTGACAGGAATGTTATGCAGCTTTATAATTATTGGGCCTGTTCTACTCGAAAATCATCTCAGCTACCTTTTCATCGACTCTTCGTTGCAATTAAGTGGAGATCGTGGCGAGGTGATTAAGTTAAGGAGCCTTGTAAAAGTCATTCGCATGACAGTTATACCGAATTTTAAGCGAAACCTGTTTTAAAATACAATATATTATTACACTTAAGAGAATGTTAAACTCAAAAAATAAGCATTAGATACTTGTTGAGCCTGTGAAAAAAAAATTTGAAATCTCGATTGTCCAAGTATCGTGTTCGCCAGTTGGTTCTACAGTAGAAAGCAGATCTCGAGATGCAGAAAGGTCACAGATCTGGCTATAGTGGAGGACTCGTGCCGATCAGCTTTTCCCGAAAGTCCGCGGAGAAAGCGAGATCGCAGGAGCTCGTGCACCGTGTGGCACGAGTTCCTGGATCGATAGCAGAAACCGCAGCGCATCCATTGCAATACGGGCAGCCGGTATCTTTCGGTTTTATCACTTGCTGCGCGTGGGAGGATCCGCTTATCCTTCCCAGAGGCTCCTGGTCGAGGCCTTTCCACGAGGTTGTCTTCCTTCCCAAGACGAAGGTCGATCGACAAGACTGACGAACGCTCCGAGGTCTCCAGTCGCATATTAGGTAGTCATTCCACAATTTGGTATTTCCTCCTTGGAAGGACACGCGCCATTGCAAAGCGCCACTAGGGTCAGCGAAGCTTTAAAATCTGCTAATTGCTAAATTAAAATATAATCTTCCCGCCCGCCTACTTACCAGATTTCTTTCAGAATTAGATAGCTGTCTACTCGAGTTTCGAGAAACTCGAAATGTTCGATTCGTGCATTGGTCTTGGTACAGATACCTACGAATTTCGACCAGCAAGACTAACGCTTGGAGTGGAGGAAGCTTTTGAAAATCGATCGGTTCCGCCCAGAAAGTTTCGCTTCACTTGTCCTGAACAAACTACTCGGGTACGCTGGAACGGTACAATAATATGTACCTACATATCTACTATCTACATGATAGTGAAGACGGGCAGGTTGTACCCCTGTTGACTGTGAAAATTCCATTAGAATTATTGTAATCGGTTGGCGAAACAGCTCCTGCGATCTCCTCTTCCTTTTCCATCAAGCTTCTCCCTTCGACTACTTATTAATCCTTTCTCGAGTCGTGGCCAGGACACGAGCGAAAATGCTGACGAACCGGTTCCAGAATTTTTCGGTCTCTCGTCCCGGACTTTAGACCGGTATCCCTCCACGTTGCAGGATGCGTAGGATGTTTTCTGGTGGATTCCACATTCGCGTCACGAATACCCAAGTACGCGATGAAAATGAAGGAAAGTAGTACCCTTTGGTGGTGTTACTCCACTGTCATGTCGATTTTTCTCTGGGGCAGGCTTCTGCAATCGTTGGGCTGCCGCCCGGTTCTTTAGCACTTGTAAACTTTTACATGTCAGATACCTAATACGATCTGGTTCGTTACTTTCATTGAATTTTTGGTCCTTAGAATAGGAGAAGTAGGCAAAATTAGGACTATATAGGTAGTTTATGATCCGACAGAATTGACGCTCGATTAGTTTGATCTTGAATTTGGTTCGATAACGTTGGCGTCCAAAGCTCCAGATTTCGCGATGTAGCTTCTCGTTATATCACAGCAACTGTTTCGCAAGAGGCCTTCCAATTCGAATCTTTCGTAAGCCGAGTGCGCTGCAATCGTTATCTACAGTCAAAGTAAGGAATATCCGTCCAACAATCGTTCTTAGAAGTCTTGGAACGCCGAGCCCTTATCGGCTGCGTACTCGGAGCGTATAACTCGTGGCTCTCTCAACCTTTTTCGAGCAGTGTCTGCGGCCGATGATCTCAACCAAATGGTAAATGCTCTGCCAGCAGCTCAATCACACGTTTGTCCGTCGCACAGCCTCTGTATCATCTGGAGAGTTAATTAACATTAACACTGCGACACTTGAGTTTCTATTAAGGTAAACCCATTACGACCCAGAATATTCCAGGGTATTCCTTTGTGGATTTAAACGAATATTTCTTCAGCTTGTGAAGTGAAGTGAAAGCAAGCAATACATATAAGACTTGTGCGAGCGGTCTAATTTTCTGTTCCAATTTTAAGTGGAAAATGTTCGAATATGTTTATCAAGATGTAGGCTCCTCAAGATCCGCATTACGACATGTATTTATCCCCGGAATAGTTTGCCATCGTATCTTCAATGGTTATTCCTGTGTTACGCTATTACGGCTGATAGTATTTGTAACTGTGCTATTTGTTTGCGACGTCCGCCAAGCCAAGGAAGATTTAAAAAATATTTACTATTACCCTACACTTGGATATTTTATGTGTGTGATGTGTCGTTTTGGGGAGTCGAGGAGAGGACTCTTTGCACACAGGTGCATTTTGCGCAATGCAGACTCTATAGCGACAGTTTTTCATCGATCCTGGTAGAATGGATGTGTGTCACTGTGTCGGCGCGCGCGCGCGCGCGCGCGCGCGTATGTATACGTGCCGTGTGCTGTTTAACAGCAAACAAGAGCGAACAATAGAATTTTAGTTAGAACATGAAATAGTAGAGCTTAATAGGAACAACTAGTTAGTCTAACAAATTTCTGAGTCACCTTTTTCGAAATTCTGAAGTAAGTATAAAATACCATTCTACGTGTCACAAGAAGCTTCCGAACTCTCCCCACAAATCTCATTAAAAACAGTATCATAACAGCATCAAACAGAAAACTTAAATCTAAACCCAACAGCAGATCGAGAAGAACCCCCTAATAATATACATTATACCATGCTAACATAAGCCAAATTAAGAGCAATCATCCAAGCCACTTCCAAGGTGTAAAGCAGCTTCCAAAATAGAATCGTTTCCTTCTCCTGCTACTCCTCCCAGAACGTAAACCGTGAAGAATCGATCCCTGAAATTCGACAGCCCCTCCTCCTTGTTTCCTCCCAAAGAGTAATCCTGTTTTTCGCCCTGTATTTGTGCAGCACCGTTAACCAGCCCATTTAACCAGGAAACGCGGAAAAC
This sequence comes from Andrena minutula, assembly GCA_929113495.1. Lineage (NCBI taxonomy): Eukaryota > Metazoa > Arthropoda > Insecta > Hymenoptera > Andrenidae > Andrena > Andrena minutula. The sequence goes on from OV815997.1 coordinate 41,072,560, forward strand.
GACGACTGTCCTGTTGTGACATTCACCCTCGTCCACGGAGGGTGTCCGCCATAAGTGTTCGCCTGTTGGATGTTCACGGATGTCACGGTGAATAGGCAATGGGCATCGTCTTGTCATTGTCGAATGTCGCAATCCACCTCGAGCCAGGTCGTCGTGGAGGTTTCGAGGCCCGACCTTCCTTTCATTCGCTCGACAAAGATGCAGCTGCGGTGGGGCCGCCGCCCGCGCATAATCGCGTCTATCTACATTCTAAAAGGCTTCCCTTTGATCTCGGCGCTGATCGGATTTCCGAAATCCCCTGAGCTGGTCGACCGACAAAGAGCAGTCTTCGAGCATGGAGCTTCAGGTTTGTCAAACGCTGTTAATTCTGCCCCTCCTCTGTTTCGGACAGATTTGACTAAATTTTGCGGTGACTGGGCAAGAGGACGCGGCAAGAATTTATTTGTCTTTTTATTTTTAGCGGAGTTCTCTTGATTAGGGGGTGTTGACGCGAAGGGATTGTGCTTGCGAAGGAGATGTGTTAATCTGAACCCTTAACTGGTGACACCCCATTTTCTGGCATAAACGGTGACGTGGAGTCTCACAGACTCCTCTTTAATAATGTCACATTGTCAAGCTTAAATTTATTCTTAACATATCCTGGAGTTTACTACCTACATGTTTGAAAAGATACTTTTGCAAGTTGTCTTCAAAGCCACTGAAAGTTGTAGGTAGGTATTGCGAAACAATGTCGAATGAAAAGAAGGAAAATATAGGAAAAATAATTCCGCAGGAGTCTTCCAGACTCCATGTCACTGGTTAAAGGTTGATATATGTAGTATAAAGCAGAAAAACATTATGCCTGACTAATCCAGACGAATGTGACTATTTTAAAAAAATAAAAAATAAAATAAAAATAAATATATTTTTTCATAAAATCAGAATCTACATTCCGGACAGAGCTTACAATTAGTAGTAAAGCTGATATGTAAATAATTTGAGTCTTCGAAGGATCAAGAGATAAGCAGCCTATCTGCCGTTGTTCCCAACAGAAAGCTACCAGCTTATCGGCGACTTTTTTCCCTAAAACGTCCGCGCGTCCATCATCGCGGCGCGATGTCAATGGAAGATTAAGTGGTCGCGTTTTTTCAACGAAATATAAAACCGTTTTCTTTATTGGCTAACCGATAGCAGATCACGCCGCTCTGCAGTCTTACAAATTATCACCGCCACGCTACCTGCAACGTGTTATTAAACGATTTCCTTGCTTTTATCACCGACTCGCCGACTCATCGACAGCCTGCGTATTTCTGACTCACGACGTTTCAGCACTTGGTCATAAAAACTATCGATGATTAAATATTTGCAGTTCGCTTCACGAGCTTTCCTTTGTCTCTCCGCGTAAATTCTGATCTTGTTACGTGAAATTATACTTATGGCAGATCGAGGGGCCTCCTAAGCGTTTACAAACCTAAGTACTTAGGTACTTGAATCTGATCAAAGTAGTAGAAAATTAGAAGCAACAATTAGAAAAAAAAAATGAACCCCAAAATTAGTGACTCCTAGCGCTTGGACTGCACAAGCTGTAAGTTTACATTCTTTCCCAAATGCTCTCGAGATCGTTCGATTTCCCAAAAGAGATATCTTGAAGAGGAAGCTTCAAGAATACAGTAGATACCTACAATAATATTTTCCAGAACGCGTCACAATATTGCCAATAGTGACTAAAACGTACGAAAGTTCAAACTACCCAAACACCACACTAAATACCTACAGTGCACCGCCCAACTCTTATTTCAACACCAACAGCATCTCTCTCAGCCCAACCCCTCAGCCCATAGTCTACTAAAACCATCGAACCTCTCTAGGGCCTAAGGAAAGCATATCTACTTAATCGGGGAGCCTTCCGTGAGCGGCCGATAAAGGGCAGCTATCACCGGAAACGGAGTCGCCGGGTCAGCTAGGGACTTCCGCGTGTCGCGTTCCTGTTTCTGGCAGAAGGGGATCGCTATCGGGGACAGATAACAGTCCTGTGCGCGCACACAAGCCTGTCCCCGTGGCGGAGGGGCCTCGAGATAGAGCTCCATCGGCCGCTTACGGCGCTTAGTCCCCATTACGCTCGTAATCCCTTTCAAGGAAGACAAACTCGCACCGGAAGTCGTTGTGCGTGCGCCTGCCGTTCCGCCAGCTATGTAGTGGCTATACATATAGTAGCTTAATCGAAGGAACGTGACCATTTCCAAGTCCATGACTCGCGATCGTTCTCGCCAAAGACGCGTCTCGACTCTCGAGGCCGAGGAGCCCTTTTATCCGCGGCTATCGCTCGGAACCGCGAGGCCGAAGGTGCTTGAACCGTTCGTTAACTGATGGCATGGGCTTTTCGTAATTAAGGAAAGCACTGGCTGTGCTTTTTGCATCGTAAATCTTGTCGGGGATGAACACCGAATCACTGGTAAAGATTCAATACTTTCCACCGCTTTTAATTTAATATACCAGATAAAGTAAAATTTCTCAAAGTTCTTCGATAAATTCACAGCGTTTCTCACAATTATTCCACACAGAGTAGGCGTCCTATGCTTATGAACGGCAGTATAGGTATACCTGGTAACAGTTAAATCTATATTTAATAACACAGTCCGCAGTGCTGAACGAGACAGATGTTCCAATTCAGGAAATTCGAGTGTCCTATTTCACAGAATTAGGGCGAGTCTAAAGACGACAAGGGCGTTAATCTATTTCCAAATTCCGACAAATCTTAAGGCTCTGGCAAATTACTACATACTACATATGTATAGTCGTCAGCGAAACGAACGTGTCACGAGTGTCACGAGTCTCACGACTGCTCTTCCCTGGCGATTTCTGTTACTTCGGGCCAACGATACCCAGTGTCGGACTCCACAAAGCGATTACCATTTCCCAATCGTCGTTATAATCCCAATTTATATTCCGGCGTACCCATCGGCCAGTCTCGCGAGAAATGTGCCCCTAGTTACACAAACACATTATACAACGTGATGCAACCGTGGGCCTCTAGCTAAGAGAGCAATATTCAAATAGACGCGTAGAGGCCATTTCTGCGGTGATAATAAGCCTCCAAAAGGTGGGGCCGCGTTTCATAAACCGTTATGGTGTAACATAATCGGTACTAAGTGGATTCGACATTCAGCCATCGGCATGACGTTTCTTAATTTCCTTTTTCCCGTCTTTCAATCGGAAATATCTTATACACTTATATACTTATTACTTGCTCTGTGGCCATTATCCCTAGTAGCATTTATTTGCTGGGAATTTGTTGGGCCAATGACGTGTTATCCGTTGGCCAACTGTTCAAGTGTCGCGCTATTTTTAAATGGGCCAACGATTGTAACCAACGCAGGCCCGACTGAACGTTTCTTTCCATAAGCCCAACAGTTTCTTTCAAAAAGACGTCTTAAAAACGTCCAGAAGGTGTCTTGAAGAACTTCAAAAGACGTTGTAAACACGTCTTTTTCAGGTCTGATTTAAGAAAAAAAAAAGAAAAAATTTGCGGTCAGGAGAATCGAACCCCCTAAACTTTCCCCACTTACGAAGCAACCGTTATTCGCACTTACCCAATACATTTTCTTCTAATTTCTCAGTACATTCTACAAAATATCATCATTCGACCTTTAGACTCATTCCATAAAATTTCACATTCATTTCAAGACAGACGTCCGCATTACGTATTTATAATAATAGGTTTTTGGATGTACCAAATTTTCTGACGTTTGTAAGACAACATTTAATCATCGTTGTAAATTTTTTCTTAATTAACCAACCATAGTAATTGTGGGCCCAACATTGAATATTCGTAGGCAAACTGTCGTAAGTTTTTTGCCGTAGGCCCTATGTTGGGAATTTCTAGGCAAAACTCTAACTATATCCCAACTAATTCCCAACTGTTGGCTACCGTTGGCCAACCAGAAATGCTACGAGGTATACGTATGTACCTCGTACGAAAAAGTCTATTTTAATTTTTTTAAATATGTACTCAAAGTTTCAACAAAATAGAATAAGCAAGATGTTTGAAAAAAAAATCCAACAATTCCAAGTTCCATTCTTAACGTAGCCCCGTAAGTATAATTAACATTTAATAACTCCAAACCAAAAACCAACATTTTTTACCCTTTCCAAATGAAATATTTTCCATGTTGAATTCGAGAGAAAATTCTTATTAAAACAAAAGCACCGTATGTCTACATATAGCTATCACGCCCCCTGCGTGACACGCTAGAAAAGAATCTCCGTGCCCGTTCGCACAAGTATTGTATTATTTTGATAAGAGTCGAGTGGTTTGGGGGAATGGTAGGTTTCACGGTCAACCGCGTGAAACGCCAGCATTTTCCACGATTAAAATTGCCAGCTCGGTGACTCGGTGGTAGGCAGCTAGTCGATCAGCCAGCCGTGTCAGCGAACCTCGTTCCTGCTCGTTCCCGTGGAAAGTTGCATTACGTCGTGCAACCAGCATCGGAAAAAGCGTAACAGCATGTTTGATCTACATTGGTCAACGTTTCCATCGGGAACACAATGCTCGCGATCGATTCGTGGATCGATAGGTCGTGTCAATCCTTCTTATGAAAACACACGTAATTCTCAGGGAATGTGTTAGGACTTTACCCGCTGGTTTTCTTGTGTTTCCTGCTCGTAGAAGGGCCATTTATTTTGTACAGCTCGCGACAATGGTGTGCGAGGAGATTGGATTCTCTTTGAGGCCGCGTAGCCAGGCCAGGCCCCGTTCTTCTTTGATTGTTGGTATTTTTTCAAATAAACTTCCAAATAAAATATTACAATTAAGTTGCGCTATAAATAAGCATTTAAGCTACGAATGAAAATTCAGGATAAGGTCATGAAAAAGCTGAAATAAATTAAAGGGTGCAATTTGGCCAGTTCTCTTTTTTATGAAATATTGCACCACCGAAATATGTATTTCAATGATGAGCGTAATACATGCTCATGCAAATGCAACAAGGTGCAAGAAATGACGCCACCAGAACCGTAAACGTGCCCAGTAAATGATCTCACTATCCCATTACGTGTACTCCACTTTCGATCTTAGAATAACGGACGCACCGTTCGTTATTCTCACAATCGGTCGCCGATCGGGTGCAACCCAACATGACTAAACTCGTTATCGTGGCACGCATTATCTCCCTCGCGGTAAATGGAGCGTCATATTTTTTTTACATTTAATTGCAACAGAGTAGGTATTAAGAAAGATGAGGCAATAATTTAGCTGTCGCGTTCCCATCAGCTGTTCCCATGCAAACGCAAGAGCAAAAAATGAAACGAAACAGGTGGGATTGCAAGAATTTCTGTAGTTTCTTGAAATCCCGCCAACTGGTAGCAGCTAGCATGATTGTTGTTTACGTTCGCCCGCAGCCCCAGTTTATTCGGGGAATGTTGCTGCAGTTTCCTACGTTGCGAAAACGGCGAATGATGCGAGTCAGTCGGGATCGGATATCTAGGAGGCCGGTTTTTCTAATCGGGCGCAATCCGAATTGATTAAACGAGACCACCACGTTGCACCACGGTGATTCTCTTACGAAAAGTGCAACTCCCTGCAACGGTGCAGCGATGCGCGCGATGTCACTTGTGATGCAACGGACTGGCGAATCGATATTCGCTAGAACCAGGGTGGGCCAATTAACATGGGCTTTAGATTCTGGAATTTTGCGAAACTGCTGCATGTTTTTATGTAGGTACTTGCAAACATGGTGGTATGTAGCAACTGGAAGACTGTTGAATATAGAAATATGTATAAGGTGACGTAGACACACCAAATGCAACGCAAGTGTATGAAATTTATATGTACGAAGAAACTTGTGAGACAATGCTGGTAGTCTGGGGGAAGTTGAAGGGTAAGAAAAAAAGTTCGATTAGGAGGTTCTCTACATACATATGTATATCGCAAGGACGCTGAAAAATGTGCATTGCATAACACTGTGCAAACAAAGAGGTAGTGAGAAAGAATGAGAAAGTATGCGTTTCCGTTATAAGAAGTAAGTAGGAAAAAAAAGCTCATTCGGGGAAGAAAAGATTCTAGAATCTCGACTTATTTTTGCCCAAGAAAATCGCCCCATTATCAACTGTTCCAGTATTACGTACCTAATTAGCAATAGAAATTCGAAAGTTAGCAGACATGCGCGTGACATGTGCAGCTTTTTCCCTTTCCTCGTATATTGGGCATATCTACATGAAACTATCGCGAATAGAAAAATCATTTACCGCCTCTTAATACCATTTCTTTCATCAATTCGAGGAACGAGTTAACCGATAGTTTGGATCATTGACTCTGCTTGTTTTATATGTGTGTAATACTCTACGCGTGTGTATGTATACATACATCGACATGACTAACAAGTGCCTTTACCACTCGCACGTATTGGTGGGTATATCTATGCCCTGTGTTTTCAGAATAGGGCAGTCATGATTGATGAGCCGGCCCTCTACGTTCGATGGGAGATTGACGGACCTTGAGCGGCGTGTGATGTGATCGGTGGCCGCCAGTTCTATCAGTGTAAAGTTAAGGTCAACACATCGGACTGAAAGATTAAATAGGTACCTACACCAGCAACATGTCATGCTGCACGTACGCAACTAGGTAGGTACTTGAACCAACTTTGCTTTCTAACCAGCATACATGCTGCAAATCTTACGCGTAGCTATGCAATTTCCAATATCCATTTCATGGTACATATTCATGCTGTCTGTGTTCGTAATAACACACACCTGGGCGATTAGACGCGCAAAATTCTACGAATAAAAGTTGTCGCTACAAAATAAAGTACTCAATTTTATTTGTATGGTAGCTGGGAGAAATTTTTCCCCAAATAATTCTCTAAACTTGAGTGAAAAAGCAAATGTCTTCGAAATTGGAAGCATTAAATAGAGATAGATTCTTCCCTTTTGGAATCTGATCGAATTGGGATGAAATTTCATTTCATTTAAGCGAAGGATTGCTTGAATAACCATTTGTAAAAATAAATGATTATATAGGAAGGAAAACAGCGTGGCTGGAATGAAATTTCATTCGACTTATTGTTAGGTATAATTTGCATCAAGATTTCACTGACCTCGGCCCTAAAATTTTATCATCTCGCACGTTGGTTCTAAATAGAACATATTTGAAGCGTATATTTTAGATTCACAATTATTCCAATTGATTCACATTTTCTTCTTTTACAACCGCGTTTGTGTTTACTGATAACTGCCCATGACGCAATTCCTCGCAACATTGCCGACTCTTTCCTCTGCCAAATCATTTACAAATTTGCGAGGTGAGATGTCATGTATTGTCCTCGGTTGCGTCAGATTGTCAGAGCACATCCGGTTCACTCGCCTTGATTGCACTTCCCTCGATTCCGACAGATTTGTTAAGAAAAAAGTCTAGGTGCATGCCGAACGAATTTAACGAACTGCCTCGGTAGTTTTATCTAACACTTACTACATTTTACAAAATGCAACAAATTTTACTCTCTTCCTTATACTCCTCAAAGCTTCTTCACCTTCTTCGAATACACATATTTTTCACCCACGCGGACGTTCCCTCGTCGAAATTTCCATAGTGAAGATCTCTGGATGAAATCCCCGAAAATCTCGTGTCACGCTCAAAGAACAAGCCAATCATCAGGATGCATCAGCACAATTCCTCCAGACGTGTATCGGTCTAAAATTCTCCTTATATCAGTAAGTACCAGAGTTTTTCGAGTCGCGCTGCGTGACGTGTCCCATTGTTGTTTAACCGTCGCCGTCGGTGCATGCTCCTCGATGAGTGATTCCGCGGGCAACCGCGGCGCGCGACGGAATCTTTTCGGCGCGCGTGCACAGTGCACACGCGTAACGAGGCTGGAGCAAAGGTAAGAAATCGGTGGCAGCATGACGCGCGTCACGTAAGTACATACCTACCTATTCGCTCGTCAATGTTTTCCTCACTTGCGTCCGTTTCAACATAGAGGAATTATCAATGCCAGTGCTCGGTGACCTCGTCGTCTATCTCATCGAACACTTCATAATCCGTCGCTCCTGACGCCTGGATCGTTGGACCCTGGGGTTTTGGTCATTTCCACCGGACATCGGTGTTTAAACTTTTCAGTCTAGTTGGCAAATTTAACAAAATTATCGCATCACACTGTTCGGTAGCGCAGTCAGGATTTAATTTCCAGGTGGGTCAAGTTGGTTCAATGCACAAATCCAGTTTTCTTTCCATTTTACAAAAAGTTCTTGGTTTACTTCAGCCATGATTACATTAATCTTCTTATCGGAGATTATAGTTGGGCTTGATTATTAATGATCTCACGAGTCGAGAATAATTCACGGTCACTTTTTTTCTGAATGTTTAAACCAGACGAGGACGGTTTAAATGGCTCCTTCCTGATATAGGGAATTTGAATTAAGTAGGTTTCTGTTTATCCGAGTGCGTACCTATTTACATGTGATTCGAACGAGTTTATTCAAGTGTACGGTAATGTCTTAAGAATTTCGAAAGGTACTGCTGCTTTCCACTGATTAAAAGTCGAATGTGACTAGCCGTTTTTGATGGCATTTTTTAGGAATATTCGATCTTTCTACAGCTTCTTCGAGTGCAGAAAGCACAGAATTAGATACAAAATATCACAATTAGAACACAATTTCCAGCAACGAATGTAGGTACTAAATTCAAGCCGTTGCGTAATAAAATTCTATTATTCGACTAATTTTCCTTGCACACGCAAACCTGTGCTCGAAGATTTTCAATAATCAAAGTCTGCGGTATTGAAATACCGGCATAATACATTTTTCTAACACATTTCCTAAACAAAGAATATCTTTAACACATCCCCCATTATTAAACATTACTTTACAGTTTACAACGTTCCTACCATCTGCTTTTCTATAGCAATAATCGGCGTGAAGAACACTTTCATCTAGCCTAGCCACCGTGGCCGTTTTCACTTGAATTTTTATTGGATGACGAGATCGTTTTGCGGAAATTTCACGATCAAAGCGACAAACGATAAGGCATAGGCCATAAGTAGTATCGCGATGAATTTCGTGCCTAGAAACGAGATGGCGATCGAAAGGAAGTTTGCAACAAATCGGGGACACTTCCGCAGATAGTGTAACGATCGCGGAAATCTATTCGGGGACAGAGCGCGACGGCGCGGTGGCCGAAGATGCTTGATCCATCGAAACAATGCCCGAAAAGAGTTGCCGGTGGAACGCGTTATCGGAGCTTCAGCCGTGATAAATGCTGCTCAACCTTGGAGCCACTTCAGACCGTGTGGCGAAATTTTCGACACCAATATCCGGCGAAAATCACGCGCGACTTTTGGTCCGTTCCGCTGGAAAATAGAAAATTGCCACAACCTGCTTTTAAGAAAATCTATCAGATCTAATGTCATAAAATGGCAGCTCTTCAGTGGCGATAATTCAGGCTCTGTTTACGATGGTGGCTCGAAAATAACTTTGGTAGAATGGTATCAAGGTAGCCCTACTTTCGATTTTACTGGAACTTTTAGTCAGCGACTGTGCGTATAAGGAAAAACGAGAATTTTTCTTTAGGATCTAGAGTACAGAGAAATGTGAAAATAACAAAGGAGAATAATTATTATTTCTTAGGCATTGCAGAGTAAATAAAAATTTAGATACGAATAAAAATATATATATCTTTTTTGTTAACGTAAAATTATTAAGACCATCCAAAATGATATTCCATTGAACGTAACAAAGACAGATCGGTGTTGACATTTACTTAACGCTCTATTTATACAACATTATCGGACAAAAACGAGTTTCCTTTGAATACAAGGGCACCATTGCGTGGATCTTGAATCTCCAGTTGACAGCTCTAATCGATTAATTCCATTCCTCGAGTAATTATCAATTCCACGAAAATCTATCGTCTTATCGAGCCATCCGATCGTCGCTTTCGTTCAAGTGCACCCGGTCGCTTGAATCATCAGCCCGCGAAACGATCCGACCAGCACCCACGTAACTAAGAGAATCAAGTGTGTTAAAAAAAAAGCACCAAGTTGACCAATATCCGGTGTGGGGCCGGGCTGGTTTGGAAATTCGAAGGCCTGGCCTGAGCCGAGCGTAATCCAAACGCCACGCAATCAGCCATATCTCTTCGGACGAATATACACGGGAGTATACCTATGTATAGGTACGGCACGCGTTACAATAAAATCAGACGATTTCGCACACTCGTCTACATTGCGGCTGGCTGCTCTTGGATGCTTGCACAACCTTCGTACTCGTATTCTCGATATTCTCACTATATTAAACGATCACAAAAATCTAACTATGTATGTGTGAAAAGACAAAAATTTAATCTCTTAAATATGCGAAAATTCTGTTTACCGAAATGTTTTGTGGCAAAAATGATTTTATCCTTGAATTTAGAATATTTATTTACGCGAGGGGCCGCACGCGTGACGGCCCTGCGTACTACATGTCTACGTATATCGAATCGCATATCGGACAATGTCATCGATTCTTTCGAACTGTTCAGCGTTTGAAAACTTTGAATAGCCTTGCGTATGCGTTTCATGGTTTCCTGATTCCCCGAGGAGGAATAAAGCTGCAGGGAGTCGCGAAATACTCTTCCAAGGATTGGTACTTTTTCTGACGGTCGTGCCAGAGTACGCGGGTCTAGATTACGCGCCTTTACCGATGATTGTTTAAAGCGCGCCACCCGCGATCTCTAAGGAACGTTAAGGTAGGTCAAGGGCGCATCGTTTACGCGAAACGAACATCGCTAAAGATTATACCCTCACGTGACTACTACTTGTCGATCGAACAAGTCTGAATGCTCTTAATTCCCATGCTCGATCGTCAATCTTGGTGATATTTTGCAAAATAAACACGGCCGGTTACGCCCGCTCGTACGCGCGGAAAATTTCAGCGAGATATCGCGACCGATCAGACCTACGATAAATCCTCAACGTTCAAGCGATGTAAAAGAAACAATTATTAACGTTAAAGGCACCGTGTTGTAAGCGTGCAAAAAGATTTGCATGTATGACCGCGTGTCGCGGTTAGGAAGGATGCCCACGTACGCACTGATGTCGCCAGTGGCGCATCCTTATCTCGCGAAACCCCCCGTCCCTCCTGTTTCGCGACGCTTCTACAGTTTTCTACCATCGTTCTACCATCTCCCGTAATATTATCGCGCGTTGCATCACCGCGCCGCAGAATAAATAAATGTACATAAATGGGGAGCGTGCCGCGGGACACGTAAATGCTAGAAACAGAAATAGTTGATTTAGAAACGTGACCAACGATAACGAAGGAGCTCGGTGTCCACGTTACGTTCGACGCCTCCACGTCCACTCCGATAGAATACGCTTCCCTCGACGAAGCGTCAACCGTGCTAAAAGAAATCGTTCTTTCCGCTTTATCCCGCGCCAATGAATATTTAGCGGCTTCTGGTTAATTCGTTATCGGAGGATTTAAGAAACAGGAGGTATCTTACCACAGGAAATTCGAAAGAAAGCGGTCTGTAGCAGTTCTGGAGAATTCTTGAGCGGAGAATTTTAGTCACGTTTTAAGCACAAAAGCACGCGGGGCTACCGATCCACGCGACGCTCTTGCGCCGACACTGTACTTACGTAGGGGACGGTGCGACGCACGCGCGCACGCGCGTCTCCCCTCCACGCCACGTACTCAACGATTCCCTGTCCGCTGTCGGCTGTCGGGTTAATTCGAGGCAGCGACCGTGGCTTTAGTCGTTTGCTGCACAATGGCGCGATCGGTCTGTGTTTGTTCGGTCTGCTGCCGCCGTCGTTTCTGAGCGGAGGGTCGGCCCAAAACGTTGGACCGTCCGTTGCGCGGGATACAAATCTCTCTCCGCACAGGTCTCCCTCGTTCGTGGACCGCTCAGCTTTTCCACGTTTCTCTAACGATAACGTCCATCCTTCGTGGCCCGTGTGGCGGGACGCGAGAGAGAAACATTTACCAACGACGGCTGACCGGAAGACGAATCCCGAGAGCCGCGAAGAGAAACACACCACCACCTACCAGCACACCATCATCTCCGGTAGAGGCCAACTACAGTAGGCCAGGTTTGATCCGGCTGCGCGCGCTATTCGAAAAACCAACACGCCCGGTAGGAGCCGGGGTTTTCGCTTTTCGAGCAGACGGCGGTTTGTCAACAACGTCTTTGGGGGGGAACTCGGCCACGTTCGACCGTCTCTCCATCCCAGCCTCCCGTTCAGGAACGTACGGCGACAACAGGAACATTGAACAAGGTAATCCATCGGCTGCGGGCACCCTCAGTCCAAGCGGGTAGAAACGGAAGGAAGCCTCACGAATTTCTGTGCGCGTGTGTACGCGCATTTTGCGTATCGGCCTCGCGCGAGTACAGTGCAAAGTGCAGTGTGATTATCACCGACGCGTACCGGATCGATGTCAGGCTTCTCGCTGTATCGTATATTTACGGTATATATTCGGCCCGCTTGCCCTGTTATCGATGCCACCCCTGGCACCCCAGCTACCGTTCCCCATCGGGCCATTTGCTTTCCGTGTCTGACGGTCTCGTGGCGCACGGGGCAGACCGATTCTCAGATTTCCAATATGCATGCATTTATAGCGAATTCGCTATTAGATACGAACGTCGCTCGATGACGTTCGCGTCGAATATCACGTCTCTGCTCTAAGTGATTACATCGAGAATTTTATTTATCGCCCGTCGCAGGCGAAGCCATGATCTGCTCGAGCCGGACGTATTAGGCAATTTATTTCGCGGTATTGCATCACATTCGCGCGCGGGCGCGCGCGCGCTATTAATGCAACCGGTGCCCGCAATATCGCCGTGACAACTGTGAAACCTCCGCCATTTTGACCTTACCGAAGGATATCTGCTATCTTTCTATGAGGTAGTGTGCGTGTCGGCCAGACGTTCGTTTCGACACGCACTACCGTGTAGGGACGCGACGCTTTACTAATTCCGGGGCTCGCTGTTTCGTCAGCTTCTAGATTCATTCGATGAACGAGGATAGAAAAACGATCCGCCAGCTTGCTCGGGGCACCAACGCTCGCCGGTACGCCGCTGACCTTAAACATCCATGCTTGCTCGTACGTCGTCGTGCCACGGGTATTCCGTTCCTCTTCCTTCGCGATAAAACGATCGAATTAGAGTCCGAGTCGGGTATATTTGACTGCTATTATCTTCTGGTGGAGGAGGGATCTACTGGGGGGAGGGCGAACGCTGGTCGCCACACATCCCTGATCTTTGGAACGGCAGGAGCTTTGCGCAAGTGCGTAGATATCGTAATGGCGCGATGGCGCGATTTCGCGAATATCTCGATAGTCGACGGCTCGCGCGAAAGATAACACTCGCCGGCGCGGACAAATCAGCTGTGTGTAATTTAGATTTCCGATTACGAGATCGATCTTTTCTTTCAACTCTCCAAGGTTAGCCCCTCGATTTCGTCTCCAGCAGTACACGCCTATCACGAATGGGAATTCTATACAAACGTGACTGCGGTCAAGGACTCGAAATTTACATACCTTCGGGTTTTCATAGCCGTAGCCGAGAAGCGATCTTTCCGATTGCGAGATGTGATTATGTTCGTTGTTTCTGCAAGTTACAATTTTCATGCAGCCCCGATGGCGCGATGGAGCTTCCTAACCTAAAGTCGCCGAACACATGAGAGCTTACAATTCATGAAAATCGAATCCCACGATTGTTGTTACAGCATCAAAATATTTATTGCGCATCAACACGTATATGAATTATATCACGAGGAAGATGCGAAAGTGTTGCGCGCGAGTTATCGTTACTCGCGTGGGCAACTAGATAGGTATAAATAAACTCGGAGGGAACTACCGATCAAAATCCCGTGTGCCATTAGCGGCATTAATACTCGCCCGAGGATGATTCTCGTGCGTCAAGTTTTACAAATTTTTTTTCTATCTTTTTTATTGCAACTCGGCTTCCCGGCTCTGGGTATAGAACACGTTGTAGCGCAACGACCGCCTTACAGCGATATCCCTGACCTTACGGTGGTCCCCTTCTCTATAGAAATTGCGCACAAGGCAGGACGAGTGTCGAAACGATCGTCGTCTTTTGAAATTGTCGTCCGTGAATCACAGAGTTAATGGACGGAAATGTTGCGGTATGGTGGTCGTATCACTTGCACACGTGCAATCCACTCGTTAATGCTACACATTACAGTACATGGTGTTTTTAAAAAATATTTCATGAAATTTCAATTTTCAAATCCACAGTATCTTGAGATTTATTATGCAGGTTGCAAGTCATGGAAGTAAAAGAAAAATTGCTCGTAAGCTACTCCACCTGCAAAAGATCGTTCTGGCCACACGATAGCCCTTTTCTTAGCAAATGTTTAATAGAAAAATTTATCCCTTATATGCTTTAGCTATAATAATTATTGCCAACTATCGTTATCGTATAGAGCGGTTCTGCGGGACTTTATAAACAATGCATCGCTTCGTATAGGGTAGGGGGCCCATATTTCGTCCCCGCGCCTAATTTCGTCCCCCTGTATTTCTCGATTCCTATGTTTGCATTTGCAGTGTCATCTGGTGGAAAATGTTGCATCAGTATACGCCAGTATTCTGAGAGACTTGCAAGTGGTAGGTTAGGTGTTCGTACGTTTGCGAACGAGAAGAAGATTTTCGAGCACGGCGAGTTTTTACAGACTCAGTATGATAGCACGTTACTCGTAGAAGTGAATATTATTTCGAATTTGAAGTCGTAGCACTTTCTCGGGCATATCTTGTAGTTTCTTATGCGCAATAACTTTGATGGTCATCACTTGCGTTGTCTGTTAGAGCGATCACCATATTGAAACTGCGCGAATTCCAAATTTCGTCCCCAGGAGGTGTCCTAATTTCGTCCCCGCAAATCTAAAGGAAATTGAGATTGATTTTCTAAAAATTTTGTTATTTGAAATTAGAAGGTCTGCAACATGAACAGTTCAAGCAGTGAATGATCTTTTATTGGTTTTCAAGCAATTTTAGTAGAAATGTTTAATGTTTTGTAGATGTCAGAACGAAAACAGTGGAGTAAAGAGTCCGTGCGAAAAGACGGCGTTCATTTGCCGTGAATGCCTGCACATATAAACTCTAAGATCACTTGTATGAATAAAAAAATAAATTTTTCAATTCATTTCCTGTTTTACAAACATTTTCTGGGGGGACGAAATTAGGAACACTTTTTTCAGATCTCACATTTTGCACGTTTTCACATTTTATTTATTATCTCGTATTGACATGACATAATCTCATTTTGCGATTCGTGGATACATAGAGAAATGTTCAAAGAAAATTCATGCCAAGTACATGCTCATTCTAACATTTTATACACCCTCTACAGGGTCAAACACAAATGGGGGACGAAATATTGGCCCCCTACCCTATACATGACTTTATTAACGTTCAATGGTGTGTTTGTGTGTGTTGCAGAGCTTTTTCGTAAGAGTGGCATACCGTCACCCACGAAGACCTCCGTCCAAGGACCCAGCGGTAGAAACGCTGCGTGGGCCCGAGCACAAGTGATATTCTTAACTACCAATTAATTCTTACCTACAGTAACGCGTTCGTATAACCGTAGAGCTTAAAGAGGCGATAAGAACGGTCCCGTTCAACCAATCGTTATAACCGTCGCAGCTACCGCGCGTTTCGATAATCTTGTGACGTGAAGTGTGTTCAGGCCTTTATCGTTTTCGTAATAACGGTCGATCGACAATACCCCCGCGGACACATGTCGTAGAACTCTGTTGGTAAAAAAAAGGGGGGGGGGGAGCGGGGCAGCGTGTCGTTCGTTGCCTAATAGCGAATACGGAAAACAGAACGCAAGAAACTCGGAGAGGGCACTAGGGTGGGGGACGATAGTGTCGCGGGTGTAAAACGGTGGTCGCGTGTGTGGAAACGGCGCAATATGAGAGTGACGGCCGCCGCCAGGCAGCATCCTCTTCATCTGCAAGTGACTCGAACCAATAATGGAAAGTTCCTGGTCAGTCCGAATAATCAGGACATCAGTCAGCAGCCGACCAGCGACGAGTCGAACCCAGTACCACCGCCGGTCGTCTTCCCCAGTTACGAGCCGCTGCCCGCCGATCACCATGGTCCCGCCATACTCGGGGATCGGTATCTGCTGCTCGGCCCGGCCGAGGGGAGCGCTCTCTACCGCTGCGTCGACGTGCACACTGGCCAGCAACTCGTCGCAAAGGTGAGTAACACTCGACGATCCCGGATCCGCGTGTGTGCACTGTGCATCTTCTGGCCGCTGCTATCGATTTAAACCGAGCGGGAGGAGTCTGGGTACATACTGTCTGTGTCACCAACAGTTTGGGTGCTACGGCAACTACTTAGAGAGCCACTCGGTTAATCGATATGGAGCTGAGCTGTGCGGTGAACGCCCATAGGCGTTCAGCTACTGTACGTAACAGTATAGCTATAGGATAAGACACTCCCGCACGCGGGATGTGCTCAGCGTTCGTATCTCGACATTCAATGGAAAATACATACTACTATGATCCCGTGGTCGGGGATCACTGTACCGAATAATTGCGTTAGGGGAGATTAAAATCCCTCGTCTCAGAGAAATAAGAGTACAATTAGGTTGCTGACTATCCTTGGGGTAGAGCGTGCAGCGTAGAGCAGACGCATCCTGCCTGCAGGATATGTGTGGCGCAGCAACGCGTCCGATAAAACGTGCCGCTTGAAATCGATGAAAATCACCTTTCTAAACTGTCGCCTGCAGGCTCCTTACGTCCGTATCTAGGTCGAACAATCGGTCGACGACACCGATTCGTAACCCACCCCGGACGTGACGGAAATCGGTTCGCCTTATTTCAGCTCACGTATTCGCGATCGAACGAGTCTCGCCGCTTGATTACACCCGCGATAGTCGCGAACGTACGTAAACATTTTTAGTGATGCTTGCCGGGGAGATCGGGGCGGGGCCATTTGAAATCGGAAGCGATTCTTCCGGTGCAGATAATGGTACTGTAAGCTTGGGTCTAAAAGGAGTTAGTTAATGATTCACAATCTTGGGGATTATTTAATATTTGACGATACGAAGTTTTGGAGATTAGGGAAGTGCAAATGGGATTAACAAAATTATCTCTGCAACTAATTGTAAGTGTATCTGCACGGAATTGTTTATGAAATGGTGGTTTCTGAGACGACTCGCTTCGACTGTTTTCAAGATTATTGTATTTGTATTAGTCAGGAATAAAAAGCTGATTCGGCGTTTCTTCTCGTGCTACTGGTGACTGTTAATTCCATTGTCATTGGTACGGTCGGTCCTGCGTGTGTCATTCTTGAGAAAAGTTCCCCAGAACGTGCCTGCGCCAACCTTCACCGCATTTCTCGCAATTAAATCCCGTGGTTGTTGCATTTCTAATGACCGTTTGAATGATGTTTTAACACCGCGGACCTTGAATGTCGCAATGGCGTTTGCCTTCGAATGCGAGATATTGTTATTAAACTCCCAAATAGAATCATTCGTATTCTGATTCGTGAATTTGTCGCAACGCCACAAACTATCGTAATACGACATTGTCTATGCTTAATATAGAACTAACGGAATTTAAACGCTCCTTCGTTTCTTCTATTCTCAGATCTCTACCACTTTGCCGTTATTAAAAATTCGATCGCACCTATGCCAAAAATGTCTGCGACGAAGGTTAACGAACGAAGCAGAGAATAACCGATTAAATGCCTAGTGAATCTGTGTTCAATGTAAGAGGATTTTTACACTCTAATAACTGCAAAAGCAGTAAGCATGTAAGGGATGATTGCATAGGTAACTTAACCCATTTGCATCGTCGCTCTACTTAAGCTGCCCCTTTGGAACATCAGCGACGTTCAACTGACGACTGACTCGTATCACCGCGGGCGGTCGATCGTATGCAGTAACGCGGATTATTCCGTGCTCGGTGATAGCTGACAGTCGCGGCTCGCGGATTATTCCGCGCTTGGATGCAAATGGGTTAAATAATGGTACAGAAATAAAAATAAATAAAAGTGGAAGAGATAGCCACTTCTAAGTACGTATCCATTAGCAGTTTCCACGTTCTTGGAAGCACCAAATTCCCCCCCTCCGGAAAGGATGGGCCATCATTTCTCTATTATCGGCGTACATCCTAAAGGTGTGGCGGTTTATGGTAGCGTTTCTTTTACGGTTAGGGACAAGTGTGCAGCGGCGGCAGATGTCTCGTTCTTGCGCTACTTCAATCCATGCTTATTCACATCCTGATTCTCACGGGGCAACGGTCACAATCCCTAGTTGAAACCCGAACGTATCCCAATATTAAACGAAACTGTACCTACATACTAAATGGAAATGAAACTATACCTTTTCATGCTCCCCAGAAACTACCTCGGTACAATTACAATGCACAATTTTTCAACCAACTCACCCAACTTGTATATAACATTTTAAAAATAGAATTAAACGAAACGTGGATTTTTCATGTTCCGAGGAGCTGTATTTCACAAGTGCAGCATTCAGCAACTGATCTGTAGAAGATTGATTGATGAGCTAATAAGTCCGAGTGCAAAGGGTTAAATATGTAGTAACTCGGATAATTATGCAAATTTCTCTTGGAAAAGATAAAGCTGTTCAGGGAAAAGGTTTGCAAGAGGCGGAGTTGCAAACAAGAGAATGATGGATCAGCATCAGCGCGAGCGGTTTCCGCGTAGCCCCAACTTGTATTTCGTTAATCCTTTGAGCCCTCGTATCTCGAGTGGCTGTGGATGTAAGTAGGTAGTCGCGCACAATAATGGTCTTTATAGTATCTCCTTATAGTGGTCGTGGCATTAACATTTCAGCATCGAATTATTTTCTTCGTCTACCTTTTTTTCGTCGATTCTTATACACCATTAATTTTTGTCGCTTCCACAGAATTCTCTGATGATATTCAAAATACCATCATGAGCATGGGATTTGCATCGATCGCCAATTACAGCCGCCCCAGTTATGGAAAATTGATCTTTCAGCCACTTAACAACTATGGTACCTACTAGATATACAGAACTTGTTAGAATGAAAATTGAACGGTTTTCTATGCTCCACCAAATCGTTTAAAATTTTTCATTTAAACTTTCCCCGTACATTTTCATTTCCCGTTACCGGCGTTGCGGTACAATTACCTAGAAGAAATCGCGTCTGGTTACTTAAGTGCGAAGACACTGTGCCTCCGCCGAGAACCCCTGCTTTTATACAACACGTTGCACCGTTGTAACCGATCGTGCAGTCGTCGCTTCCGCTATACCAAACCTTCTTCTAGGTTGTTGACGTAACGTCGTAACATCTCGCCGGTATAATTCGTGGCAATTGCAGCAAAAAACATCGGGTAACGCGTTGCAGAAATTACAACCGCGTCACATGTCCCCGCAATTAGAAAGTCTCTCGCCTATTCAGATTTCACGGGAATCGCTGCAATATTAATGCAGCTGCAATTCGTCACGGTTTTCTACCTTACACCTATCACGTTCGTGGTTCTGCATAACGACACCGTCTCGTCGCACACGCGTCCTTCCTTTCCGCTGCCCCCATCTGCCCTCGAATACCCTGTCCACTTCGTTGACAGATTTACGAGCGTTTCTTGCGCTCTGGATAGCACACGACCGGCAGCTCGCATCCACGAGCTAATTCGATTCTCCAATTAACTGCAAAGTGTTCGTCTACTCCAGTTGGGTCTCAAAATTACTGCCCTCGGGTCAAGGAAAAAGCCCCGTATTTTCTCAAGGGACCTTGACTCTGATATTTTTAATCTTCTTAAATTAATCTTTCAGCTTCTATTTATCGGGATAGTTCGTTGCTTCAAGTGAGATATGTTAACTGGCTTTAGAGAAGGAGGATACTAGATTGATGCAAGTAGATTTAAATCGCCGTAGATGTTGATTATTAATTTATTAATCTTCGAAGGGTTAGATAGCAAGTGTCTCGAATCGATGGTGAATAATTAAGCGCGCAAGAGAGCTGTATGCGTGTGTAAACTGCGCAATATAACAATTCAGCCGCGAGCCAGGCGTTGGCATAAATGCACCTACTGCAACGGTGCATACGTTGCACGCTGCAGCTGCGCACCGTTTCCACTAGAACGGCAGTTATATGTACAATGAAACGTTGCGACGTAACGGTTCGCTGATACGTTTAAAGTCGATCGAGGCTTCCACTGGCAGACTAGACTCGTCGCCAGATTTGTCCACGTATGTATGTACGTACCTAACTGGATTTATCTCTGGCAGTGTGTTAGTCGAGGAAAAAAAAATTATTTATGCTATTTGTTTAAATATCAACCTGTAACTTGTAATGGTAACAATGGAGCTGCTTCCTGGAGTGCCTTGTCTCAACCATTCTATGGCATATTATCTGCGCCTATGCCAACAAAAAAACTGCTATAATATGAATTTCTAGGGTTCCTACTTCTTCACTTAATGCACGATACCATCTAAAAATCTCATAATAATCTAATTAACAGAGCGGAATTAAAAATTACAATACTACAATGTAGGTATATAAAATATATATGGTACAATTTTATTTCTCATCTTTGCATTTGAGGCACTGAGAGCAAAAACGAACTAAGCCATACTGAAAGAACATAAATTTTCCTATTCTAGGAATACATCACTGCTACTAATTCAATTTGGCGAAAAAATGTGGCTCAGTCCGTTTTTGCTCTCGTGCCACACATCGGATGAATCTGATTTTTAAATGTTCGCGTTGATAATGCAGCAGGAGTTGATTCAGCCACGATAAAAACAAGTTTATTTCAAAGTACATACTACATACTTGACACGTGAAAATTGATGTGATACCAGGACTACCCACCCTCCTGACAGAATTTTCCTAGCGCCTGCTCCGATAACGTTATCATCGCCTTTTCCGGAAATAAACACGGGCCTCCCCGTACGGCGAATAATTTAATATCGCGATTCGACAGACCCGAAGGCGCCACGTAACCGTTGCCCGCACACACGCGGGGGGTCCTGCACGTGAATGTGGCGCGTGTAAGTAAGTAGGTATGTGCGCCACGCGTTCTCACCGTGGCAGCTGCCACGCCGCCGCGTTTCCATTAACATTTTACAATCGTCACGTTATACAATGCGCCGCTTACATCACATCACTGACTGGCGAACAAATACAAGGCTGCACCTTGCCTCACCTCGCCTTCACTTCGTCATATCGCCGCTGCCTGCGCGTTATTGATAATCGCTCGCGGAGCTATATAGGGCCGCCGGCCGGGGCTTTTATTTAATTCACGACCACGTCCACCATTTTGCAAATTCAGCTTGCATCGGGTTTCGTGGATGCTGATGCTTCTTGGGGTGTTGGGAAGATCTGGAATTGGTGTTTTCATTGGCTTTCATTGGCTTAAACTCCAGTTCGATTTTTCAGCTTGAGTTCTGTTTGAGGAGATTCGAGGTGACTTGTAGATTGAGTTTTATTTGGTTAGAGTTTCAAGTTTCTTTACCTATATTTGATTTTTATTTTTGTATTTTGGTAGAGCTCGCAGTCGATTGGAGCTAGAGTACCTATAATTCTTTGGATTCGATTTAAGTTGGAATTTGCTTCCATTTTTATTTGATTGGAATTCCCTGAAGATATGAATTACTTTTGCATTCTCAATTCCTTGGGATTTGAATTCGATTGAACTTCAAATTTGATCCAATTCACTTGGATCGAATTCCACTACAGTAGCCTTCGAGCATCTGAACCTCCCAAGTGCCCGACTAGCTCAAAGTACCTACCTACGCTCGGACAAAGTGACGTAACCAAAGACAATAATTGTGCGAAGAATTTTCTGAAGAAAGCATCGTCGATTCCGATGGGAAACGTTCGCTGGAAACTGTGTGCCGATCGTTTTGTTCAGACACGATTGAAAAGCATGCAACCGTGTTTGCCTTTTGGGATCACATTTAAAAGCCAGAGGCAGAGGCTCGCGCTTCGAGGTGTAAAGAGAACTGTAATTTCTGTTGCGTTTATGATTCGCCCGGGGGTCCTGAGATCTTCGTCCCCGTCCCCTCCGTGCAACGAAAACCATCAATTACTCGATGTGTCGGTCTAACGGAAGGCGCGTGGCGCAACCGAAAGGCAAATTTGAAAGACCTTGTGAAAATACTCGTTGCGTTAGTGGACTGACGAAACACCGCGAAGCGATTCAAACTTGGACTTTTCCGCGGCTGAGGCAACAGAAATATCATTACACATATTTTGAAACATATACATAACAAGGGGGGAAAAAACAAACGATAAGAATCGTTATCCAAAGAAAATTGCAAGATAAAAATTTTACAAATATATTTATTCTACATACAGTATACCTATTATATAGGTATTTCTTAATTTTGTACAATTTGTACCGTTCATTATTTATGTCTGTACCAAAAGGTAGTGCCCTTTAAAAAATATTATTATTTAAAAAGAACTCAGGATTCCATACGGCGATTTTTATCGACGATTATTTTTAATATCCCCTAAAGTGGCGGTGATCGTTATATTTAAAATATCTTAGTATTGGTATTTTACCAATATGCGCCGAAAACGCAGTTCCTCGTCTCTGGTAAATGTTGGGGCATTTGAAAAGTAGCGATCGATCGGCACGGGGGCTCGGTTTCGTAAAGAACGCACTGTGCCCTTATTAAACTAATGGGACTCCTCGAGGCTTTCGAAACCGTGTCAGGTTTCGACACGCGAGATGAACGACCGGACGAACAAAGTTTCAAAAGTAGCCAAGATTTCGAGTGCCCCCTTATCGACCCGATTTTCTACACTGGGCTAAAAAATATCTCTCCAACTGCCGCAAATGCACAGCTTCCACGGTGGATAATTTGATTACACAATGGACGCGAGCTAAAAGTAAGCTTTGATCTTTAGCTTAGCCTGGGACACAAACGATATTCACTATTCTTCTATCATAAGCGTTCGTAAAATTCACCACTCTCCCCAGAGTTTTATTTTCCACTCCCACTCGAACCTGGAGTGTTTTTTTTTTTTTTTAGAAATAAAAGAGAATAGGGAATTCTAAAAACAAGTAAAATCGGGGGTAGTACACGCCAGCGTGGTCAGGAAAGGAAGAGTTCCAGCCGCTAAGATACCGATGCACCCTTTTCGGATAAGAACCGATTGTCTTTATGATTCTCGAAATAGTTTTGGCCGGGCAGAGATGATATTTCGTTTAGGACAACTAACAATAAGTAGTACACATTAATGTCCTATGGAATGCCTAATGCCAGAAGCTTTTTCAGTCGTAGAAATGACGAGCCCCTGTATTCTAAGATTCTGCTCCAATCTTATCGTTATCTAAATTCTTATGGTCTTGAAGAAATAATGCTAAATAGTGATAAGTAATTTTATGCTATACACAATTTTATATTGAATCTATCATAATATTCTGTATCCATTAGTCAACACATGCACGATACAATATTTCTTGAATATGAAGTGTTTATAAAGCGAATTATTGTATCATGCCTTGCAGATAAACTCGTAGGTATGCGCGCGCGCGAGTTTAGTAGCGTTTGTTTAGTGGTGGTTGATCGATCAGCCGCGAGGTTTAGTCGCTAATTAGAGTAATTAAGCTTGCCCCTGGATAAAACCCCGTTCCTCGAGTATCCAGTAGCTGAGTAGCCGGACATGCGGTTGTGCGGACCTTGAACGTTGACCGTGATCAGCATACGAGGAGGCGAGGATATGTATGTATGTGGCCTTGCAATCGTTGCTTCCGTCGTGGAATCGATGCTTAACGTTAGATAGTGGGCAATTCTTTATTATCGAGTCGATTCGTTTAATTCCCTTCCTCTCTGCTTCGAATGCTTGGTATCAAAGTGAACTTGTTACACTTTCAACTGTTTGCTGAACTCTTATTAATCGAACCATTTCCAGGTACCTAGTCGATTTACCTATTGTTGTACAAATGGTTAAGATGTCGGAGTAAAGGGATTGGATTCTATAGTGTAATTGCGATTATCGTTTGTTGATACCTACATATTTTCAGTTGATCTAGGTTGAACGTGTTAGATGATTTTCTCGAACCACTGAAGACCAGAATACCTATTATTTTACTAGAACATAACAATCCAATTCGTTTTAAATTAATCATCCAAACGGAACTAGCCGAACATCCTCTAGCTGAATTTTACCAGAGCCCACTGCTATGTTAGAAAACGGAGTGTCCATTATCTATCGATTTCTGGCTTGCTCGCACCTCCCGATAAACGCCAATTAAAAGCTCCGTCGCTCGAGCAACCGTGGGAGACACGTTTTGCAACGCGGTTTCAGCATCTATAGCCACTAGAATTTATCGAGTAGATTCATTAATGCAGCTGGAAAGAATTCACGAGCCAACGAATGCAAGAGTATCAAAAAAAAAAAGAGGGCGCGCTTGCGATCGGAACGGAAACGGGAATGTGCGAGCGGGATCATAAAGCGGTCATTCGAGGGATCCGGATGGCGGATACATCTTGTATTGTCTGCTCGCCACGGATATCCGTATTAGCCGGTCAATGCTAACGTACAATTATCTAGCACAATGGCAGATATTGTAGGCGTTATTGAGAACGTCGTGCGCGCAGCGTCCAAATGTACCTCTGCAACAGCTATAGGTATAGTTCCACGAGTCTACAAGCAGCGACCCTTTAGATTTTAGAACTTTCCACATTATCGAATAGAGGGGATTTGCACACAGTGGCTAGCTCGTACAGATGATGGACCAATCCGTGGGTACATTTCATTTCATTGAAAATATGAGTTCAAGACTGCTCATTGGGGGGAGAAATTATACGTATGTACATACATATAAGGGGTCGTTCTTAAATTATGTAACGATTTTTTTTTTGTCAGACAGCGTTTTCCGTAAAAATTTCTTAACCTAATTTGGTATATAAACCTTTGAAAGAATTTTAATAACTGAAATAAGAAATATTTGGTAAGGAAGGAGGGATAGGGTTGGAATATAAAATCTGAGCAGGGAGGAGGTAAGAAATCCTGAAAATTCCCTTACCTACGTAACTTGAGGCATCGAGAGCAAAAACGGACTAACTTGCACTTCCAATCGGTTATCAATCTACTATGTGAGCACACAGAGTCCAGTTTGGCCCGTAACATACTCTCACGCGTGCTACAGCTATGTATTCAATTCTGCAAATAAATTTTATGTGTAATATCGTTAATAATGATAGTTGAAATTATGGCAGGTTTGGTATCTTTCCATCTTTGCTTCCTCTGACACTAGACGCAGCTCTCGTGCCGTATTGCTTGAAAACTCCGTGGCGACAGCGCGGTAGAGACAGAGTGGCAAACATTCGTCTGCACAGAATACCTAGCGATCACACCTCTTTGGGCTGTTCTTTTGCAAGTTCTTTTTATCGACCGCAGTAGGTGCATTGGAGTCCGTGTGTTTACTGGGGACACTGCGATCCTTTCGGACCATAACAAAAACTGTTGCGGCCGCGAGCAATGTGTGCCACACAACAACTGATGAGTCAGCTGACAAAGGACCCCAAGTGGTCGGCTTGGATTTTAACGAGCTTTTGTAAGATGATAGCATGCAGGTCCCTAATGATATACATACATGGAATATTAGCCGTAGTTACTTGGCGATTTTAAAGATATTAACAAAGAAAATTACGTGTGGGTGGGTGCGTGGATTGCGAATCCGACGGTCCTGCGATCGATTCTTCCCCATTAGACGAAACCTTGCGAAAAGAATGGGAATCCAAAGGGATAGCTGGAGCAAAATGACTTTTGACGACATGTGGATGAATATCTGCACAGTACAAGATCCCCATAATGGCCTAGTTTTAATGGCCTAGAAAGGCTTTTCTCAATTTTGCCCGATACGACAACTGAGAAGCGAAATAAAATGGATAGCGAACTTGTAAATTCCATCTGTGTGGTGCGCGCATCCCTAAAGGCCAGAAACGAGACAAGTCGTACTATGACTGTCGACGATAGGCATCTCGCTCTTATGTCGAGAGATCATTTGTACGAAAATTTGTCCAGTCCCCAACAATTTAAGCAACTCCGACAGCTTCATCATCAGATTTTACTGACCCCTTTCTTCTACAGTATCACCTACCTTGGCGTGTACATATATAATTTACGAAACAATTACAATAGTATTGCAGTGGTGCTATCACAGGTCCTACGCGTATCTCACTTTCCCGAACCTTTCTATCTGATCCTATCCATTCTATCCATCTCGACCTATCCCTACCTTCTCGTGCTTTCCATCGAGCAATGGCACAATTTTCGTAAATAATCTACATGCAAATAAGCAGATACGTATAGGGGAGACTCGTGCAGTACCGACCGCTCTAAGTTTTTTTGTTATATCTTGGGGTAGAGTAGATAAAAGTCAGAAATTCAAAAACCTGTTTGTAGTATAGATGGAACTTACTAAGAGGAGGGAAATTATTTTTGTGAAATTTAATAATAAGAATTGTTAATTCGCAAAAGTAAAAAAGTTGTAATTTCTAGGAAACGAAAAATTGTCGTCCAGTACCGACCAACTATTAGATTTGTAGATTTTTGGGTCCAAATGATTAACAATATTCTCCTGATCTGTGCATTCGACGCGTGCCCAACCGTCACATACGGTACACTACAGCCAATCTTTGTCAAATGATTCCTTGCAAACAGAGATGGGCAAATTTTTTATTTAAATCAAATTTCGAATAACGAATAAAAAAATGGACTTTTTTCGTCGAATAAAAAGATTAACTTTTATTTGATCCTTATTTACATAATTTTTTATTTAGTCAATGCCCAACTCTGCTTGCAAATAATAGGTACACTGGATAACTTGTTGATTAAATCCTAGCTGCGGGAAAAGGTAGTAAGAAGGCTAAATGAATAGGTATCTTATAAACTAATCTGGCAAGAGGATCTCCTTCCACGACGCGGTTACTTACATGTTTCCTAATCCCCCCCTGGCTACGGTGTACGGGCAGCGTTGTAGTGACGCAACCGTTTTCCTGAATTTCAGGCGTTGACCGTGGGCGACAAAGGTTGCGAGGCGCTGCTACAGGCCCACCTCCGATTAGGCGGCACCGGAGCGGCGAGCGGGGTCGCGGGCGTGGTGGAGGCATCTGGAGGTCGCCGGTACCTCTTGCTGGAGGGCCACCACGGTGACCTGCACGCCTACGTAAGGGCGCGCAGGAGGCTGCGGGAACCGGAGGCCAGGCGTCTCTTCCGGCAGGCGGCCAGGGCTGTGGCTACGTGCCACGAGTACGGGGTCGTGCTCAGAGACCTGAAGCTCAGAAAGTTCGTCTTCGCTGACGAAGCAAGGTAAGAACGTTGATCAGATCGCTGATTCCCATACCCATTTATCAGCGGCTAATGTTAACGCAAACATTTCCATGTTTTCTGTTTCTGTTTGCTCAAATTTATTCGAATTAGACGTCACGGTCTTGATTGAGTGCGCACTAAAGAGAAAAACTGATCGTTCACTGCTTTCACGGGTGAATCTAGAAACGGTGAACATTTGTAGAAAATCGCTTGTTTGCAATATTGAAAATTAATTTAATTTTTTTTCGATGCCTGTAGATATAACGCGAAAGCATTTTTCACGTTCAAATCTGTTTACCCTGTAGGTATCCGCCATGTGTCATGGCTTATTCTGTATTTTCAATTCAACACACCTACGTTGCACCGAACAGTTGGTAGTACCTAATCGTTATTTTAGATTCTCGTAATTATCTAGACGCTCCTTTTCGAGAAAATTTACTCTTACCACGGATCTCTTGCAAGTTTCTCTATTCAACATAGAATAAATATTTCATTGGTACAGGTTTATCTTTTATACCTGTATGTATATAGGTATGTAAGAAAAGTCGTTGTGTTGTCACTCACTGATTCATCAACATGAAATTCATAGAACAAATTCCTGTTACGACGTAAGTAGGTAAGCCCGATAAGAAGGGATTTTTGGAAATTCCATTCCCAACGGGGTGGGTACCTATCTCTTAGGCCCGATTACATAGGTATCAACTTGGTTTTTACTTGCAAAGGTTACCCAGCCAAGTGCCAAAAGCCCAACAGTACAACAGTTAGTTTAGAAAAATTACTTTTAAAAACAAACAGATATAAAAGTAATTCCTTTTAATTACTCTATTTCGACAGGTAGTGCTTAAATTGCCCAGTATATAGAGATTTTACACAGAGATCTTTTGGTAGCGTGATCCTTGAAGAATTTCGCAAAGATTAGTAAATTTGCATGGAGAAGAAGTTTCGTGTCGCAAGTTTTGCGCAAGTTACAACCGACGCTGAGGTGTTGGTGGCAAAGCAGACAGTTCTCGCTCAGGTTTCATAATTGCCAGAGGAAAGGCTAGCGGCTTATTGATTTATTTGCATTTCTCTGTAAGAACGGGGGCAAGGTATCGATAGAGGCGCAGCGTGCTCGTCTAGCGCACAGAACGTCGGGGAGCACTCGGGGTGACAAACTATTTAGCTGCTAATTCCACGCGACTGTTAACGATACGCTACGCCCACGTATCGTTTGTGGCATTCCTCGAGCGAGTGAGAGGACCGACCACGCGGTTACAGAGCCATGGATAACCAGTTCATATTCGTTTCATTTCCATATTCGCCTGTAATTCTTTCGCGCCTTCGCGCATAGAAGGTACTCCCCTGGAAAAGAGGTACTCGCGCACCTACATAAATTAACTTCCCCTTCACTCAACCGAGCAGAATAATCACCCGCCCACGCTCAATGAATACCGTTCTATTATCAGCTGTTAATTCCAACCGACTGTCTCATTAACGATTTAAGAAATTCAAAGCCCCAGGGGTTATGCAGAGGAATGATAGCAGCTATGCAACGTCCGATTCCTCGTATCAGGAAGCGCGTGCGCGGCGTCGGCCAACGGACTAGGCCGCCAGCGGAATGAATTCGAGGAACGCGCCGCGCGCCGCGCCGCGCGGCGAACACGCCTAGTGAATAGCCGCCTTTAGACCCACAGTTTTTCGTGTAAAGTCTCGAACGTGATAAAGGACGATCACGCGTTCCCGGGGCGCGCGTCTCGAGTGCAGGTCCGATCTTGTCCTTTACACGTTCAGATGTGATTGACATGCCACGCGCTACGCGCCAGGTCGTGCTTTATAGGTATAGCAGTGAAAATATGGTCCAAAGATAGTTGGGAACAATTTATTCGAATTTACAGAAGCTCCCCTCGCGGAGGAGCGACCGTCTAAAGCCGGCTATTCGCTAGGCGTGTTCGCCGCGCGGGATAATCGTGACGACGCACCCACACCTACAGGCTTTCGAGGGCAACCGCGCACGCGCAGCAACCATCACGAAAGTCAAACGGGCGAGACCCGACCCGCGATCGGGCGGGTTTCGTGCACACAGGCGCCGATTAAAAGCCACGGGTTCTCGCGAGCTGCTGCGCGCCCGCCGTGTGTGTTGTGTCGGCGCGGCGGCGGCGGCGGCGGCGGCGGCGGCGTTGGCCAATCGCGCGTTGCGCTCGCATTCCTGCCGCTCGGCGAGCTGCTCCCGCGCGTAGAATAACGAGAAGCGAGAAAGAAAGATCAGCAGCGAGTGATAGGGCCGGGGGAGAGAGGGGTGCCAGGGCGGGAGAGGAGGACGGGGAATGTTGCAAGCCAGAAAAGCATATTGGTTCATCGGCTGCAGGGATTTTGAAACGCTGGTATAATTAGGCAACGCGTGGTTTGTTCCACATCCTCCCAGAACTCCCGAGTCCAGGCGCGCGCGTGTAAGCCTCTCTTTTATCTAGGATATTGCGTTAGGCGCGGGGCATTTCTCCTTCACCTCCTGCTCCGATAACAGTCGAGTGCTCCTTCCTTCCGCGCTTAGGAGTGGCTTTTTCGATGGAGGATAGTCCGATTGCGAGATTCGATGCAAGTCGAGGACGATTAGCTTCTTTTCGGTAGATAAACATTCGAGTAAACTGGTTAAGTCTCGAGAAGCGTAAGAAGATTGTAAAAAGTTGTTTATGTAAGAAATACACAATCTGTAGAAAACAGTTAACTATTAAGTACCTATAAACCGATGCTCTGGGAATCATCGATGCTCATGAGTTTTTACACTCTAATCCTCGCGTGAGATGAATACAGGGCCACTTTGACCCCTAGTGACATTTCTATTGTAGACGGGTTTCCGCGAAGGAATCCAATATTTAAATTGAATGAATTAATTAAAATTATAAATAAGGTAAATGTCCCCATTACTGACCACGTCCCCATTAGTGACCACTTCATTTTGTTATTGTTTATTGCAACACAGAAAGCGAAATATAAGCGAAATATTTCAGTTATTGTTTCATACGTTATTTATGTAGCCGTACATTCATCTTTAAGTAAATTCATATGTAAATTAAGACTTGGTCATTGACATGAAAGTTGACAGATTCTGATACCGTGAGGTTATACTCCAGATATCATTAAACTCGCAAATTTTACAATAAAAATACATGGATCCAAGCAGTAACTTACTCAAATTAACGAGAAATATATACAGAATTATAAAATAAAAAGAAAATATCTATTTTCTTTCATTATTGTAGCAGAAAATCGTGGTATAAAATAGATGGTCACTAAAGGGGACATCAGGTCCAATATAATTTTTGCCATAATTTTTGTGTAAATAGTCAAATATCACTGTAAAACTAATTTGATTGAGAAACTAGAGACTTCAAAAAATACAATGATCCATACTTTACTCAAATATTGTCGTGCATTAGTAAAAAATATACTATTTCGAACCAGTCACACTCTTAAACGGTCGCTAATGGGGACATTTACCTTACATAAAAAAAATCATCTATGCTCATTTGATACATAATATGAGTGTATATCCAGTATGATTTTTGCAAATAAATTTACTTGCGATTTCGGCATCTTGCCGTGATGATGATGAAAATGGCCCCGCATTCGTTCTTAAGCTCGATTCCTTTTTGAAATCGTCGGCGCGGCGAATGCGTCGAATGTTCGGTCATTGAACTCCGAAAATATCAGGCGGCTGCTGGTTTCATTGGTAAATCGCGAGAAAGACCGGCTGTCCTTCGAGCTGTCTAGAAATAACCAGTATACCTACCTAGTGAAGGCGATTTGAAAAAAAAATATTTGAAAAGTCCGCCACTTTTTTAGCTGCCGAAACAAGTTAGGTAGTTGCGGTGTGGGGTCGGCCTTTTAACTGTCTCCGCTGGAAACGAATGGCAGAAGGTGTCCGAAGGAAGGTTCCTGAAGGAACGAATCGGTTTCGTATTAACCGTTTGCTACAAATATGATTACGATAGGTAGTTGGCAATGCGCAATACGATACACGTAACTATCCCGCTGTCTTGCAGCAATCGCGCTTATGCAAATACACCGGTGTTTCCTCTGGCTGGGATTAGTATCAGGCTTTTTGCTCCGGTGTTGTGGATTCCTTTTTCAAGTGTTCTCGCACACGCGCGTTGGATGCCGTCGATCAGTGCTTACTTTAATTACTTATCTTTTGAAATTTTATCGAAACTCACACTTCGCGCCTCTATCTCACGTTCTCGACTTTACCTTGGTTTAATCAACAATGCGCCTGTTTCGCGGTGTCGCATCACTTGCAAACATATTTACATTCGCTTCTTTATTCATATGAAATTGTTTCTGCACAGAAGTTAATTTTAGGGGGAGCCAAGTTGAAGGAATGAAAATATTTTTAATGCAAATTCAATGAAATTCATTAGGGTAGTTATGAAAATTTATTTAACGAATAAAACCCAGTTGTCTTTTCTTTTTACAAAGCCCCTTCTTTGGGAACGCTTCCTCTCTACTTGCGGCACTGATAGAAATAGACTGCGTTAAGGAAATTCTACAGAATCTTTTCAGGCATTTTGTAATGGCGAGTCTGTGTTACAAACGCTAGGATGATGCGGGAACAGCTTGTTCGAGTAAGTTCAAACATATTTGCTGGTCGCTGGCACGAAGCAGCCATTCTTCGCGAATTCTGTCCAACGATCCTTGCACTTGAAACATTTCTAGGGCCTGTGACTCGCAAGCTGTCACAGCGGTGGTGCATAAAAAACTCCGCGACTACCTACTAGTACCTACTTTGCCCATTCAACCGAGTAGAATTCCAAATTTTTCTTCTTTCCCTCTTGTCCTCCTCGATGAAAGTGTGGGGGAGCGAGGGATTCCAGCGTGCTTTCCCGCTGATAGTTCCGAATATTTATTTCAAAAGAAAGCTCGAAATTCGCTTCGTAGTATACCTATACTTGATCCACGAGTCAACTAGCAATTGAAATCCCAATGAAAATCAGTCCAAACACAAGCCCATTCGTATAATTAAAAATGACCGGAGCAATAAAAATGTGTGAGCAATTTAAAGGGTGAAAGCGTTAAAAAAGTAAGAACTGTATCGTCCGCGTCGCCTTGTAACAGAGGCGAGTGACACAGAGCTGGCGATGACGCGATCAAATACGTGGCAATATCCTTGCTAGCCGCGGCTCGGCTCGGCTCGGCTCGGCTCGGCTCGGAGACCTCGCACGATTCTGCCTCGTCCCGTCTCGCGCGGCTAATTCTAGCGTACAGCATCATAGGATTCATGGGCATCAAGGTTCTTGACACTCCACGGCTTTCCTCTCGCCCGGTCTATGCTCTCCGCCTCGACCCTGGGCCCAATCCCGATCGGGGGGCCCGATAACGGAGAATCGAGTCCTTGGCGCTTTCGTTACACCACCTTCCGCTCATCGGGGCCGCGACGACCAACCGATCGATTCATCGATTCATCGAATCAGCGGTTTCCCGGATGTGCCTTTTTATGGAGTTCAAGTGTCTCGGTTGAGCTGGCTGATACTTAATGCGCGAAGCGGCACGCACGTATATGTAGGTATCTATACATCGGCCACGGAACGGGGAAATCGTTTCCCTCGGCCGGAAGTCTTGGGCCAGCCGCGGTGAACTGTGGCATTGAATTCTGTTCAGGGGGTTCGATGATGATTACGATTTCGCCGGAGCTCTATGATCGCGTGTGTACCTCTTGGGGTTTTAACTCTTCAGGAGTTTGGTTTGTTTGTTATAGCGGAGCATTGTAAATATTCTAATAGGTATGCGGATTTGGCAGAGAGACGTGTTTTAAGAGACCAACTTTTGGAGCTTATAATCTTTTTCTTTTTAACTTGACGTTTTTAAGAGAGTCGAGATGCGGAAGAAAGAAAATAAAAGAGTAAAGAAAGAACAAAACGAGTGAGCGGCAGCACGCTCTCGAATACACGAGCCTCTCGAGGAAATCGCTGCGCTAGAATTTACCTACCGTTCATCGTCGGGGTTCTTGAACCCACCGCGTGTCGTGTAGGAGTCAGTCACTGGCGCGAGTGAAAGTTTGCGAAGAAAGCTGCGGCCCGCTATCCCTGGCGCGTGACTCGCGCATCCGAAGCGGGCGAAACCCGGTTTCTTCTCCGGAACGATATCTAGGTAGTAGGTACCACGGGTGGGCCGTTGACACGCGCTCCACCGATTTTCAAGATCGCGCGACGGCTCGTTGGAACTCGATGAAAGCCTGGAGTTCTGGAGATCTGGAGATCCAAAGGGACCAGGGTTCAAGTCCAAATACCTGAGAATCTGCCATCTGGCGATTTGGGGATCTAGAAATCTGAAAATTTAGTATAAACCCTCTAGTCGTGTCTCTTAATCATACTGATAAGCGTACCCAGCACCGAAATGGTGACGATATCGATTCTTAACCCAGGGACACATTCCGCGCAGAGTTCAAGCACTAATACACACTTGGGTATATTCAGGGTCTAGGCACGCGAAGGTGGTGAATTGGGTCTGTAGGGCCCTGCAGTGAATGGCGAAAAACAGTTGACGAACGATTACGTCAGTACACATCGACCAAGTGTCTCGATTAAGAACGAGCCTCGTGGAGGGCTTAAAGTTGCTCAAGACCCGAGAATATTGCGTATAAGCACGCACTCTCGCCGGTCCGTATTAAATGTATTCTGAGAACGTCACTGTTGGCACAGCGAGCTCCAATTTCAAACAGTTTGGTCACTGGCTTAATAACTTGGTAATTACATACATTTGAAATTCTTATGAAAAACGAGTGCCTTACTCTACACTCTACAGGTACCTAGGTCCTCGGATGAGAGAATCAAACTTTATCTTCAATTTAAATGTGTACCGAGATAAATTACATTAGTTACCAGAGAATCTAGAAACTAGGCCATGCAGTAGCTCTTCTCTAATATTGCTAATCCCCAAGTTTTACACGCAATATCCTAGATTCGCCGCTTCAATTGGTAAGCAAAATAGGCACGTGCTTAGAGCATCGGGAGAACAGGGGGCACCATAGAATTTTTCTGAATTTTAAAATCTAACTTTTATTTAGAAACACTTTCTAGTGAAATTATGAAAAATGCCTAAGGAGTCGTACATCGCATCGAAGTGGTTAGCGTTAGATTGTTAGTTAGAGCCTCTGATGGTCTTAACCTGGCCCTACACGCAACTACGAATACTCACCAAAAGTTCAATTCGGAAAATGAAAATTTGCGAAAAATGTCTACGACAAAATCCCCATCATTAGAGACAGTGGAATTTCTGGAATCGCGATGACTCCCGTCAACAGATGATCGACATCGTTTAAGAATCCATCTTTCCCGAGTAAACGATTGCACTCCCCATTCACCTTGCAAAAGTCCCCTTTACTCGTCCGTGAAGAAAGCTTGATGTTGCCCAACAACCAGGAATATTACGTACGCGCATCGCTCTTCGACTTCCGCGTTTTGCAGGTTGATCAACTGTCGGCTGGCGAGCCGGCGGCCGGCCCAGCACTCTCCGTTATTTCGCCAGACTGCCCGTTTCGCCCTGTCGCCCTGTTGTTTCACGGTAATCTGGCGGTATCTCGCCGATGTTCGACGCCACCGCGATGGATCGCTGAATTGAAAATATCTGCCTGCTTGGCCCTGGGGCGCTACGTAAAAGGTTGCGCGGTGTCGATGGAGCCATCGATTTTCTATTGGATGACGCCTCGCGCAACCGTCGAGTCGATTGTAAATTATTTCGCCGGTGCATGACGATGCGAACGATCGCTATCGATTGCTATCAATCATGATGTCTGATCTTTAGTTTATGCTAGCCATTCGTTAGCAAATCGTTGCTGAAACCTTAGTCTGGATTTTACAAATAGGATTCAGATCTCTGTGTTACAGATGTAAAGTGAAACTGAGCTTCCACGGGTTTATAAGTACCACATTTCCTAAACTAAATACCCCCTCTGCCGCATGAAATACCACTTTAGCCCATTCCGCTCTGCTTGCAGGACACGGCTCCGCCTGGAGAGCCTGGAGGACGCCGTGATCGTGGAGGACGAGGACGACAAGCTGACCGACCGGAGGGGCTGCCCTGCGTACGTGGCGCCGGAAGTGCTGCGCTCTGGCCGGGCGTACTCCGGGAAGGCAGCTGATATCTGGTCCCTGGGAGTGCTGCTGTACACGATGCTGGTGGGTCGTTACCCGTTCAACGACGCCGAGCACGCATCCCTGTTCGCCAAGATCTCGCGGGGCCAGTTCGCGGTCCCCGAGGGCCTGAGTCCGCGCGCGCGATGCCTGATACGCTCGCTTCTGCGAAAGGAGCCGTCCGAGCGGCCCTACGCCGAGGACGTACCACGGCACCCGTGGCTTTCCAAGCCCCTCCGCGTCTGCACGGCGCCCAGCCGGTCCTCGTGCCAGGATCAAGTCGTACCAGAGCTACCTAACAATCCTCAAGACTGACTTGACTGACTCTTCCAGGAGAAGAAGCCAGCTAGCTTTCCGTCTTAATCCTCTATTTGGCTTAGGGAGGGGTGGGGGCGAGACGCCTGGAGGTTGTGGCATGGCTTTAGTCTCTTCGCTATGGCGATTCATGATGCACACACTGCAAGTTGCCAAATTCTATTCTGCAGGTAGGATAGGCTGGGATTATTGGGGCCGAAGATGTGTGGAGTGCCGTTTTTCAAGACTTTTTACGCGATCACAAGCTCCGTTTATAAACGGTTGTGGTGGTGGTGGACGTTGTGGATCCGTGTGGTTCGATGTGGGTCTGGTGTTTCACTCCTGTGCGAAAAGTGGTTTCACGCGTGTAGGAGATCTTGCGAAGCTCTTCGATTGCCGAGGATTAACAGGATTGTGCGATAAATGTAATGCCGAAGGATGTAACTGTGACTGTACACTTTATACGCTGATAGTTTGGGTTCAGCAGCGTCGTTGGGGAGTAGAGTGTTATCCAACCTGTCAGTTGTTAAGGCGAAAAGCTGAACTTGCACGGGCTCAATCTGAATCGATAATGCCAATTGCTTGATTTGTGGCGTTCGGGAGATTCAGGCATCCTAGCAATAATACCTCCTAATTTAAGCTAAACGAGACTAAACTAACGTTGGTACAGAAAAAAAACCCTCGCTTCGCTTGATTTTTATACTTACGGGGTCACGTAAAAAATTGTAGTTCAAGCTATATACACGATCAAACCTTTAGGACCTTGCAGCGACAGGGGTGCAGCTCTATTTTTAGCAGTTTTTCAATTATCACGTGTGATGTAATTGTGTAAAAAGAAAATTCTACCTCGTTTGGTGCGCGTTACATGCAAATCCGATAAGAAATCAGCGATTTATTGCAAATAAATAAAAATAGAAATATTCTATAAGGAAAACAACTACCACTTGTTGTGCAAATATGAAGCTGCACCGCTGCAAGCTCCACAATTCTACCAACTCTCCGATACTTTGGATTTAACTTGACACCCGTTATCCCGTCATGTAAAGGTCACCTTGGTACACAAAAGTGTTACGACCACATTGCTTTTATATTTTTGTTACACCTCGTGACCTCACCTCCTGTTCAGAAACACAGGAACACACAAAAGCTGCGGTGATCTGTGCCAAAGTTCTTTCAGTCGAAATTCCTCGGTCAAGAATCTTTGTAATCGGCATTAAAACCGATCGCGTTCAGAGAAAATTTCGCTCTACATTTTCGGCCCACTTTTGTACGACGCCAGGCGTTTTTAAAAGCGCGATGTTCCTTCGCATGTGATGTTACGTAATAACATGAATCGGATAGAAAACTCGTCTATATGCTTTCTTCGTGCGCCGGTTGTGCGTAAAAGCCATGTGTACATAATCGAAAGGATACCAAATAAAGGGTTAAATGTTATATCTGTCGCATCGAGGGATCGCTGGCTCCTAAATCTTTTTTCCCCTTCATCTCGTCCACAAGACGAATGGAGAAGGCCTATAGGCCCTAGGATCAGGAGAGATTTCTTCATTGTAACAAGCTAGCGAAGGTCTAATGGGAAGTGATCGTTACATGAATCGTTCCTCGTTAACAAAGACTGGCGAGCTGATTGGTTTCCCTATTTTTTTAAATCTGTTAAAAATCTATTGTTTCTAATAAGCTCGTGTGTCTTTGTACCTAGGTATTATCGCGTATGGAACTCGTTGAAATGTTAAGTATAAGTATGCTTTTATCAAAGAGAATCAGTGTCGATCCTATCGAATTAATTTGTTAAAGAGCACACCTTTGCCCATTTCACTGTTTGATGAGCCGTTTGAAAGATTTGTACGAGTCAAGGTATAAAACACATTTGTTATCCCCTATTACTCTACGTGTCGGTGTTGAGTAAATTGAGTAAATAATGATTCTGGAGGAGGAGCGTTTGCAATTAATTATGCCTTGGTTTGTAGAATTTGCGTTTTCCAAATTCTCGTAACGTTGTCGGATCCTCGGATGTCGCTATCAATGGAGAACCCATGGTTGAACCCCTGATCTTCGCTGACGACGCGACGGTTTGGTTTGATGAGGAAACTACCAAGTGTTCTTGTATTTGATATCTATACAAATTTATTTTGTAACTTCTGCGGGCGTAAAGTTAAGTGGAAGATTAACGAATGCGTGTGTTGAACATGAGTGTAAGAGACTCTTTTTCCTTTTATATTTTCTAATGCGATTCTCTGTGCGCCGAATGCGGTCGTTTCGGTGCACGTTTCCTCGTATCATTTCAGTCAGGGTACAATGGTGAGAGCGTTCGCTGACGCTAAAATGTATATAACTACAGTCCACTAAGTCCTAATAAATCGTAAAAGATAGAAACATTAATGAAATGTTATGTACATAAAACAAATAAAGTGGCGTTTACGATACATCGTCTTGCTTCGAAGGTGTGTTCTGCTCCGAGGAAGTTACACTCAACTAATCACTGTTCAAAGTAATCGAGCTTTAATACTATGCAGCGAGAACAAAGTAAAATCCTCACAGCAGACTATACTATACAGAAGAAAGGATCTCTTATTGTTTGTTAAAAGAATTACAATTAAACATCTTCAGTTTGGTAAGTAAAGCTTACGTGTATTATAAATAGATAGAAAATTTATTTGCGACTCTGGAAACTATGATTGATATAGTTAATCTCTAATGTTAGTTTCAAGAATCAACCAAACCATCTTTGGTTTGGTAAGTACAACTTACACATAAAAACATCAAAATCGGAGCAGCTAAGGGAGAATAGATCACTCTGTTCGATTCAAATGGACCACGAAACGGTGTGACGTACACTGACAGCTTCACGTAAGTACGTTTGGATCAGGAAATTCGCTCGAGGTAACAGGAACGCAGACTGCTGAGTAAAGGAGGTCGAAATAGCTTACTGCCAGAGAGTGCGTGCGACGAGGATAGAGATATTCGGCATCGAGGAGACATTACTTACAGTCAGCGTGCGGACCAATTATGCTCAACAAGAAAGGGGGAAAAACACCGACAGGGGGTAGTGGTAACGTGTGCGTGGACTGAACGCTCGCTTCAGTTCACGCACCATTACCACTACCTCCTGTCGGTGTTTTTCCCCCTTCATTGTTGAGCATAATTGGTCCGCACGCTGCTTACAGTACTTACACAGTCTCAGAAAATTGACGAATTTTCTCTGCGAATAATTCACGCACTTTTTCACCGACTTCAAAAAGGAGGAGGTTATAGGATTCGACCCGTAGTTTTTTTTTGTCCCCTCATCACTCCTCAGCATATGGACCGATTTCGATGATCTTCGTTTTATTCGAAAGGGGGCGATGCCCCGATGGTCCCAATATAGGCCCAATATTTTGACAGTTATGGTTAATAATAAAGACTATTGGCATCTAATTATTATTATAAAACTAAAAAGGTGAAAATAAAAAATTAAAAAGAAGTTCAAACCGACTTCAAAAAAAAATAAAATTGCCCTAAAAAGTAAAAAAATAATTTTTTTCCTTATTTAATCTACGACTCCCATATTTCTTAAGTCGGTGCCACATCATTTGCACTGGGAAAATTTGGCACCGACTTAAAAAATATGGGAGTCGTAGATTAAATAAGGGAAAAAATTATTTTTTACTTTTTAGTGCATTTTTTTTTTTTTTTTTTTAAAGTCGGTTTTAATTTTTTTTTTACGATGCAACTGTATGTTAAGGGGTAATGCTCACAGTCAGGAGGCCGAAAAGAGGGTGATCTTTGGAAATTTTTTACTCGAAAGCTGTAACACATTTCTCAAAAAATCTTTTTTCCTTTTAAGGATTGCATCTAGTACTGTGTATCGTAATTTTTTTATTCAAAAATATTTATTAATAACAAAGTTATTGTCCATCACTCGACGAAGGTCCTCTCAAAACAAGGCGTCTGCGGTGACCACTGCTGTTCGAAAGTCGATCATCTAAATTAAAAAATTCAAAAGAATTTACT
Organism: Andrena minutula; assembly: GCA_929113495.1. Taxonomy (NCBI): domain Eukaryota; kingdom Metazoa; phylum Arthropoda; class Insecta; order Hymenoptera; family Andrenidae; genus Andrena; species Andrena minutula. The sequence goes on from OV815997.1 coordinate 41,112,193, forward strand.
TATTATATTATATTATCTTGTCTTTGAACGAAGGATTTTTCGAAATATTGATTTGGGAAAAAATGGCTGATGTTTAAAGTAAAAGTTTCAATTTTTATCAGAAATCGTGCCTGATTTTCGTCAATTAAAAGAAAACTAAGCATCGGATAAAAAATCCTTCGTTCAAAGACTAGTTTATTGTTCCTATAGTAAGCTTGTAAAATTTGAAGTAAATCGGTTGAATGGTTTTTTTAAATATTTTGATCACCGTTTTTTTTTTTTTTTTTTTTTTTTTTAACGCTGTTTCAAGAAAAACGCGTTTGAAGTTTCAAGTCCAGTTTATTCTTATATAAAATGTTAATAAAAGTATTAAAATATATTTTCGGCGCACAGTTTCGGTCAGTGGAAAGAATGAAAGCTAATTTGCAATTACGAAAGTAACATCTTCCAACGTTTCGGTCAATGTTTAGACCATTATCAAGGAAATTAGAAACTATGTACTGCTTTTGCTATTATGCGGCATGCTATAACAAAGCGTGCGGCAAACGTGTCGGTTGAACGATGACTGAGAAAAACACGCGATACATTAGGCAAGATCATCTCGAGGGCGAAGCCCATCGACAGTTATAACACAAGTAGCGGTTGAAACCGTTAATATTACAAAGCAAAACAATCGCGGGGAATACGAAACTCATAACCAAACGCCTGCATAACCAAAAGATAAATTGTTGTTGAATTAAATAATCAATCACTCAAAAGAAATTACATAATGAATAATTATATGTATAATTGCTTGAAAACATAGAGACTGTGGAAACCAAAGTTCTAATAGAAAATTGCTTCATTACCTTATTCCTTCAATAAGGTTGCGTAATATTCTTGTACTTTAGGTGTTTCATACCTAAGATTTACGCTAGGTTTTTTAATCATGTGCAATGTTTCTAATAAAATTCTTTGGTTTAAATTAGTTTCCCTATCAATTACTTTTATGTTGTCATAATCAAATCTATGATCAAACTCCATTGAGTGTTTGGTTAATGCAGTGTGCTGGATAGGAGATGAAAAAATATTCCTTCTGTGTTCAGAAATTCGTTTTCCTAATGGTCTGGATGTCTGCCCAATGTACACTTGATTACATCCTATGCACGGAATTAAGTAAACTATGTTTGAATTTTTAAGCAATGATATTTTATCTTTAATTGGGGGAAAAAAACTTTTTGCATATAAAGGTATTTTAAAAATGGTGTGAATTCCCACTTTCCTAAAAATTCTTTTCATGTCGTTTGAGATATTATTGACAAAAGGTAAAACCACCGTGTTTCTCCAACTAATGGGTCCAGTTATTTTTTCTTTTTCTTCTTTACGCTTTTTAACCGTTAACGGGTGATAGATTTCAAAAATACGTTCCCTGATAATAGCGGAAATCATCTCTCCAGGGTAACCGTTACGCTTCAAAGTGTCCTTAACAAGAAGTAAATTAGCTGGGCGAAATTCGGGGTCAGCGAGTAAAACAGCGCGATCTATTAAACCCTTTATCAAACCAACCTTATGCTGCATAGGATGAGCCGAAAAGAAATTTATGTATCTACCGGACCAACTTGGTTTGTGATACCAGTTGGTATATAATTTATTGTTAGATCTAATAACAGTAGTGTCAAGAAAACTTAGACAACAATCTTTCTCAACTTCATAAGTAAATTGTAATCTATTATGGAAATTATTAAATATGTCAAGCAATGCTGGTAAATTTTCTAAATTGATACACGTAATAATGTCATCCACATATCTTTTATAGAAAATAGGTTGAAATGGTACCTTTGAGAGGGACACTTCCTCTAACCTTTCCATCACTAAGTTGGCAATAACCGGAGAAATTGGAGAACCCATTGCGGTTCCGAAAACTTGCTTGTAGAGAACATCGTTAAACAAAAAGATGTTAGATTCCAAAACAAATTTGACCGCTTGGAGGAATCCATCACGATCAATTTTTGTGTGTTGTTCGATTTCTGTCCAACGATGATCTAGAACCTGTAGAGCCAACTCAATATTTTAATACTTTTAAAAATCTTACGGTCGAAATTATAATTCTTTATATAAAATGTTAATCTTTCAACTTACAAAGTGTCATCGATACCAGACCCGTATTATAATCCTTCAGCACTAGTTGAAGCCTCTAAAAATACAACAATTGAAAAATCGATTTTTCGAAGGTTTTGGATTTGGATTTGGATTTCTTGTTTCCCTGGAACAGGCACAACACTCTTTACTATTGTGCGTCCTATTCCAGAGTGGCATTTCGAGAAAAATCTTCTCATATAGCCCAACGAACTATAGTCAATATTCATGGTTCTTTATTCTTTAGTGGGATGGCGCCTCAAGCACCTTATTCCACACTTTTTCCTGCTCCTCTCTTTCCCTCCAGTCCCAGCAGCAACGGCGTACCGGGAGATAGGTGGTCTTCACCCATCCTTCCCCAGTACCCGCCCCGTGATGTTTAACTTCGGTGATCTAACGAGAACCTGTGCATTCATCACGGCTAAGGCCGCTGGTTTTTCGAAGGTTTGTGACTGACAATGAGCATGACCCCTTGAGCCCTTAAGCCCTTAAGGTTAAGGCAAAGAGTCCAGGTGACAAACGTTCTTGGACACTCTCTATAGGTGCATAACAGAATTACGAATAAATCTACGCGCGTGTGATAGGAAAATTATGTGAAACAAAACAAATATAGGTAGTGTTGGGATAAAATCCTAATTTTTCTGGACTGTGGGGCCCTGGGGGCCTTCTGGACAGAGACATCAATCAATACACTCAGGATTTTCAATGAATGAAGATCCGTAACATCCCTCAGCACCTCTGTTCGCGCATATGCTACCTAAAAAAAGTCAGTAATCAGTAAGCCTTGTTTCACACGTGACGGCACGGCACGGAAACGCCGCCGTTTATACGGCGAAAGGAACAAAAATCATATGAAGACCTTTCACACGTGCCGACACGGCAATTGACCGCAATGACGGCAAATTTCTATAAGATCGTCACATGTTTTGCCGTGCCGTGTCGTGATGTGTGAAACAAGGCTAATTATTAAACGTTTTCCCAACCGCGTCTAAAGTATCGTCCGTATAGGAGCAAAAATTGAGAGACGATGATAGGGATGCATGATGTTAAAGAAGGTGGAACGAGGGAGAGAGAAGTCAGACGGGTACAATGATCGCGCCAATAACTTTGGTTATGCGCGCCTGATAGTTTCGTGCCCCTGGTAGCAGGGGCGCATCACGCGAGGAAGTAACGATTAGAGTGAAAGGGAATGATGCTTAGAAAAAGACAAAGATATAGAGAACGGAACGAGATATGTACATATATAGATTCTGTAGACCGAGTGCTGTGTGGTATATATGTATATAGTTGGAAAACGCATCTTTTAGGTTAAGAAGTGTTGAATTTTAAATAAGACGCTCGCAAAATGTGCTCCAAGGAATAGCTAACGGTCTATGATACTTTGAGGTACATCTGCAAAAGTACGTAAATCATTATTGGAAGCTGTAGGTCAATTACATCCTACGAATATGTTGTGGAAAACGTGACAGGTATTCTAATAATGTCCAAGAATATATAAATACCTATTAGTAACTAATTCACTATAATCATTTATATGGATAAGTAGTCGAAAGCCTATATTTTTAGATCGAACTGCAAAAATTTAAATAAGTATTTCGTACAAAGCACGTCTGTTTCAACCGTGCCCATTAACTTTTAATAACTGCCTAATTAATTATCGACAGAATAGTATCTAATAAATATCGTATGGGAAAGTAGTTAAATACAATTGCGAAAGTGGATAAATTATTTTTAGAAAATGGGAAAATTCATTAATTTTCTGTGACCGTTGAATGGAAAGAAGGTTATGTATATCGAAGAACAAAGAGTATCTCTTCGTTCAATGATTTATTTATAATCTGAGGTCTTCTGCCACTTCTAGTGGCATTGCAATTCATTGCGCAAGCATTTTCAATAACAGAATTCTTTACTTATTGGTACAAATCGTATTTCACATATTTATTCACTGTAGCGACCGAGAAATGATTGTCCGCCTAGCGGCAACGCCTGCGAACTAAGGTGCCCCAAACAGTTTGTTTATTTATATATTTATTTACATTTTGCGTATTTACGTTGCTTAAGAGACACAATATAAATCATGCGATAATCTTGAACACAATATTCTAAATTTATTTTCATAAAACCGGGGCTTTCGAATTAAATAAATTATTCCCCGATACCATTGCGCGATAAGTACAGATCGTCGAATTGCAAGCTAGTAGCCGCACAAACGGACAAATTTTTACATCGAAGGAAAGTTTAGTTTTCCATATTGAAAATTCAAATATTTAGTCTAAACCAATGCCTGCATTACGCACGAAAAAGAGAGTATACACACTACCTAATACGAAAGAACTGAATTACAAATCATAAAAAAATAAACAGACAATGTAGGTTGCAATTACATATGTACATACATACGTCGGGCAGGACTGCAAGAGTGATGCAATTACTCGCTTTCCTTAACAAGTGAAATCGTTTACAAACATGAAACCGCGATCGTAACGGAGACCCAGCCGCTACTTTCCGCCAAGCGTATTTGATCAATGATCAAGATTCGAACGGAAATACACATTGGTTCCCTGATCGGACCGTTGCTGTTCGATCGCCGTCCGATCGACTTATTTTAAACGATTGTCCCGCCTTAACGCAGCGTACAGTGTATATAGACTGTTGGACTGTAGGTACACCCGCGACCGTGTCGCGAATGAAAAATGGCCGCGAACGTGAGAACAGGTGAGTGGTGTATGTGCAGGACCTGTCAGTGTGCACTGTGCAGTGTGCATGCATCGCCGTCATTCGAGCGTAATTGAATGGCTCGTCCAGCTCGGAGAATCCGGTGCTACGTGCGTTCAAATATCGTCGCCTGTTCCTCGCGTGGCTGATTGATTGTGAGATTGCGGGCGAATATTCGTTGCTACGCCACGGCTCTCGTGCTCGCACGTCGAACGGCCTGAAACGGCCTGAAACGGCCTGAAACGGCCGAGTGTATCGCGATTCGCGAAATCTCTGCCGTTATCGCCGCGCCTGTGGATCGCGTCGAAAGATATCTGACGTTCCACGGTGGGCGTATAACCGTGGCGCAGATCCTCCATTCCCGTAAGCACGGCTCTCTCCCATCGTCTCCCCGTCTCGCAGATGCTTCCTCGCGCCTTCTCTTCCTACGCGTCCACGAGTGTATAGGAGAGAATCTGTGGGATCGGATCGGTGCACTGCGGTGCACTGGCACGGCGCGATAGCGTGCCCCGACCAAATCGCTTTCCAACTAATCATCTCATTTTGTCGTTTGCTCGTAGAAATGCGCATTCCTACGCGCTCGGCTCCTCGTCCACCTGTCACTGCAACGGCACAAACAAGCGTTCTTTGGAGCAGCACGTAAGTGTCACGTTGCTTTAAAAACGCAAATTACTTCGTCCTCGCTTCTATCGCGCGCGTGGTATGCGTTGGAATAGTCCGAGTCGATTGTTCAGGATAACTAGTACGTTCAGCTAGTACGTTTAACTAATTAGTAATTTCCTGGATATTCTTTTCTTTTAATTGAAATCAAGGTCACCTTTGGTTGCTTCAAGTGGAATCGTATAATCTTTCTGCGTAACATAGTTAAAGCGTTAAAGCGAATCGATAGTAGCGAAGGACCTTCTTTGAGTCACTTGGTTCTGCATAACAGAGCATAGCTTTGCCAGCCTTTCGTTTCCAGTTATTAATTGCCAGTAATGTGTACATTTCGTTTAGTGTTATCGATGATTTGTTGGGTGTCCGCTACGTTAATATGAAAAAGCATGTACAGTTCCGTAATCAATCGCTCATTAAACTATCGGAAGTAGTTGAAAATCTTATCCACTGTTTACAACTGTAAATTGTACACGATGTATTATTATCATTCGGTTTAACCATATTCTTTATAATGTTTATAGAAATGATGTCTTTGGATCTACATTGATGCAACAGCCTGTTCAAAAAAAGAAAAACCCCCCTCCTCGACCGCCACCGCCAAGGTTTAATCAGAATTATGCAGAGACGCAGAAAGAGAAACTAAAGAAACCTGTGAGTAAGAAATTCATCGTTTACTGTTAGATACTAAATTATCTATTATTAAGCTGGAATTATTCTAACGTTCTAGTCGCCCGAACGTTATGTAACATTGTTTACACGACATCTTTATAGGCAAGGCCAACCGAACTGTTGACCAATCTTTTCGGACGGAAGAGAAACGATCATTCGAGTACGACGTACTTGAATGCTCAGATGCACAGTGCGATATTTCAGTCGGAACATACAAATGGATCGGTCTGTTTGATAGATCTCAGTCCACCTGGATCTCCGACATTCACGACTCGCTCGAGCAGCGACGGTGTGAGCGTGGATAGTTTCGGCAGCGACGGTAACTCAAATCCGTCTGCCTTCACAAGTAGTGGAAATACATCTCAAACAGAGAGCGCCTTCGAAGATGATTTTGATTTCTTTGGAATATCTACTAAAAAGATACCGCAGAATGATCCTTGGCAAGCTAATCCAATGCCAGATCCATTCGGGCCGTTAACAGTGACTGATCATAGTGCGGCCCAAACTGTAAAGCATGTAGGAGATGCGAGTTTCTTCGCTTTCAATACACCCAACCAGGCGTGTTTGAAAAGCACTCAATCGATGCCAACCATCATTCGGGCAAAACCACCGAAACCGGCACCGCCGAAGGTTCTGCAAAGGAAACTGGAACAGAAAATGAATCGCATCGAAACCGAGTCGACGCCGCGTTTCAGTAAAACGACTGCGCCTTTTATTAAGCCGATGGGATTAGATTTAACAAATGCGTGGCCAAGGGATTGTAAGGATAGTCCATCGCCACCTATGCCCAAGATACCAGCACCTGGCCCGCCATTAGAGTATTTAACAAAAGTGAACAACGCTTTTCCAGTAAGTAATCGCATTGCGATCTATACGTTTCTATCTATAGCTATACCTAAACACAGTATGCGCTATATTTATGCTTCCCGCTCCCAGGCCAAAAGCGCGGAACCTTATGGCATCGCGCTCTACGACTTCCCATTAACGCACGCAGATGATTTGCCTTTCAAAGAAGGCGACACTGTATATTTAATAAGAAAAGTGAACGACGATTGGATGGAGGGTAGAATAGGAAATCGACAGGGAATATTTCCTATGAATTTTATTGATATCAGAGTACCACTGCCTGGTGTTCCAGACGATGTAGTTACTGCTATTTATCCCTTTAAAGGCGAAACAGCCGAGGATCTGTCGTTTGATGTAAGTTGCCGAACTCTTCGCGATCCAATTTCTCCAGACTTACCTCTTTATCCCTTTACTTACGCGCAATTGCAGGAAGGCGCGAAGATCACAGTTCTCTCGAGGATATCGCAGGATTGGTTATACGGTGAGTGTAAAGGTCGGAGGGGACAGTTTCCAACAAATTTTGTCAACAGAGTCCCATGTAATATCGCAAGATCGTGTTAATTTCCACGTGAATTTCATTCTTACTCCTTACTCTTTCTATCCGATGAATATTATCGCAACGGTGTGGTACGGAAGCGAAAGAAAAAGAAATTAAACGTTAAGGTCCATTACTCAAATCGTGTCTCTTTAGTCGCGTCGAGTGACTATAGAGATGCGTGTCGTAAAATTGTATTCACGAGAAGACTGAATTACGTGCACGTATGCATCGCCTTGCAATTTTCGAGGGAACGATATTTTTATCGATTTTTCATGGAAATTTTTTTAGAAACAGAGTCTTCACATTTTGAGACTTGTAATATTATAAAGGGTCATCAATATTTCCGATGATGAAATCGTGAAATTCGAACATTTATATTGATTCCCGTTTTCTAAGGAGTAAAATCAATGAAACAAACGATGTTTCTTACTATCGTAAAAGATTTTATTTAATTATCAAACATTGAAAGTAACCTTCGACTACATACTGTGTATTTCCGTTTGATAAAGTGCGTACGAGTGCAAGATAATATGGAAAAATGCACGTATAAATGTTTACAATGTCCGCTCAGTTTTTCATAGTAATTTCAAGCCCTGACAAATCATATTTACATTTACATACTACTTAAGTTGTCTCTTGCATAAACAAAAAAAGGGTAATAATATGTTGCTATAGTATATAGAAAATTCTCCGATTTTAAATTAGTAATTTTTCACGTTTTAAATTTATTAGTTAATTAGCTTTACTCGATTAATGGGGTAGGTAAAAGTTTGTAAAACATACTATGTACAGTTAACGCAATTGTATTTTTCCATATGTACATAAACTGTTTCAAGCTTATCAGCATGCTTGGTACAGAACTGTTACTAGACATGTAAGACTATTTTCTTTATGTAACACATGTTAACGCCGTATTTTTACATATACGGGGGAACCAGCAAATGTTAAACGTTTTGCGTAACTTGTCTTATATGTACTACGGCTCCAGGACCAAAATTAACTGAATAATAAACAGTCAGGGTAATAAGGAGATACACGTACCTATGTTTTATTTCGAATATTTCGTTCTGTAACAAGTAAAAACGTATATGTGAACAAGTTACCATTACAAAAGCGCTGCTGTAATTAATATATATATATATAATATATAAATACGCAATTTCGAGCTTGTAAAAATGAAATTCTCTTTACATTTAAAAATCTTGTAGTTTAATGTAAATAATTATTAACGCGTTTATCACGGTGAAGCATATTTACAAATCTAATGTGTGTGCGTGCGTGCGCGTATGCGTGTACATAAAATCTCCTGAATTGTAATGTGCACTAAATTATTACGAAATTGCCAAAAGGATTCCCCGACGGGAACTTGAGCCGCAGTATTATCCAGCAATATACCTATCAATCGATTCCACGCCACGCATCGGGACCAGAAGATGTCTAACTTGTAAAATGAAATAATATTAAATTAGGAGGGAAGGTGAAGTTAGAATCGCGATGCAAAAACGTCTAGTGTACGATGTCCGACTGTGTGTGTTAGCAATCGATTCTGTCGTATACCTACGGGGAATGAATTATTTAAACCGTTATACACTATACAGCCAGCATCGATGGCACGAGAGAGATGCCCTGTAATTGTATTAAAGAAATCTCGATTGTTATAACACTTGTAACTCGGAGGGAAACAATACCGAGATGAGTATTTGGGAGAAACACTTCTGTATAGGAAATCGAAGTAATCACTAAAATCTGCCACGAGGTATAATTAACAATGTACGCAATAAAAAGATGCGCATGTGAGAAAAGATTATTTCGTGATGTTTATAGTACTAACAGTCTTTAAAGGAGTTGTTCGATATTTCTTTTCGATCGATTAGGTATCTATAATAGCGCCTCTATTGGTTTGCCCAACCACATGCTCGCTGAGCGTGATAGCTCTTATCAGTAGCACGTTCGAAGACTGCGCAGGCTTCAATTGTGCCGGATACTTTGAGCAAGACGCACAGTTGTTAAAGTGTTTGGTAAATACCGAAGACATCGCAGTCTTGTATCGGTTTAGTGTCTGTATCACAACGTTTCTAAATTTCTCACCCGTCAGGTAATATAAGAAGAAGTTAATTGCAAAATTCCAATGATACACGTGGAAGCATAAACCGCGGCACCATTTTAGTAGCATTTTCTCCTTCAACCTGAAAAACAACAGTAACACGGTGAGAAAGAATAGCTATTTAAATTTAAATTACTGTTCGCTTCATCTACAAGTTCTACAACCCCCGTACCAATGTATATATTCTGCTTTCTTGTTCGCCTCGGCAGCAGGAAACTTTATTAGAATAACGTCCCAGTAAAGTTCCAGAGTCTCGACTATACCGAGGGGTAACAGTAGGACTAAATAGACAGTCGACACTACGAACAGTATCCTGGAAGTGTGATGTATTCTGTTTGTTTTGTGTCTGAAATTTTCTAAGGGACAATATCATTGAATGTACTCGTACTTGTTCGATCGCGGAACTCCAATCAGTCCAATCATGTGGTTCACTTACGGGTCAGCTGGCAACGAATCTTTTCAGTTTTCTTCATGTGTAAAATTAGCAAAATGTTTCCAATGAATATAAAGAGCAACGGCAGCCATGTGGACAAGGCGATGTAAAGATACATGGCGCTGCCCCATGGCTTTATCTTCTTCTGGCAGGGTATAAATTCAAACACACTGTCCGTCTCGTATCCTAGAATTTCAGCCGATTCACCATTTTTCACCATTAGTCAAAATTACGAAGTAACGGCCACGAGTATTTAGTATTTACCTCCCGAATACAGTTTTGTCAGCGATATTATAAAGCTGGTACATATCAGGATCGTAAGGATTATGATTTCAGAGCAATTGTCACAACGACCATGTATTCCGAATGGAAATATAATAGCAAAAACTCGTGTCCATGTCAGGGCTACGACCAGCCAAGTAGGAGTGAATTGAAAGAACTCCATCGTCACGGAATTTAAGCTGCACAGAAACCTACTATTCTAAGAGAATAGTAAATTTAGATCTTCGGTTATAGGTATGAGAATAGTTGTTGGCTGATTGATTGATTGATTGATTGATTAATTAATTAATTGCTTACCATAAAAAGATTATTAATAAATGTGAAATGAGACTTGGCAATGCCCACGGCATAATTAAAGACTAACGCTCCATTGTCGGATAATGCAAGCGCCTTCAAGTAAAGCGACAAATTCGATTCGCAGAGTATCGGGGTGCTCAGCATTCCAAAAGAGACTGTATTTAGCAACACACCTGCACGAACAGTTTTTTTTACTTCAGTAAAGCGATACGACGAGACGTCGAAATTCGATGACTAGGCGAGTAATTTCTCTCTGCTTACCAAGTATTATAATAATTGGCGTCACGTAGCCAAGCAGAAAACGCACAGATTTCACAAATGGTTGTAACGATACCCAATAGTAGCGCACTTCGCAGGGCCATATAATTTCTAAGTTGGGCTGCGTAAGATTATAAATAAAGTCGAGAGTCGAGAGAGGCAGTGCACAGGTCAAGTTTTCGCTAATAAAAAGCAAAACCAAATATATATCTACATATTACACAATATGTGCGTCCATTAAAACATATATAAATTAAGTATGTTGCTCGAAGAATACTCATGAACTTCTCGTTTGTCACGTTTATCTTTGCAATTTCGGAATTTCTTTTTTCACCTGATGTCATTGTTTACGAATGATTGCCCAGACTCTACAGACTGCAGTAGCACGTTCAAAATAAACACAAGTATTTGCACATTTGCGCTGTTCAACCGAGCCATTTGTTATGTATGAGAAATTTATATAATAATGAACTTTGGGAACAGTTAATGGATCGCAAAGAAAAAGTATCTGCTCGAACTGTGTGTGCGCTGTGCGCCTCCTTCTGTCAGGCACCTTTTCACTACCATCACTGATAACGATGTATTACTTCTTATTAAGAGCTGCGAAGGCACCTGTTGTCAATTGTCCAATTATCATAACATAGAATTATTCCTGGCAAAGATCATTTCGATGCAGATGACAGCTTACGCGACGCGTGTATAAGACTAGTGGCAGACTTGCATTCTGCGTACACTTAAATGCAGATTAGCACTCCGAATGATAAAACCTTCTAGAATACACATGTATAATATTCTACATAAACTTGTATCGACTTGGAGGATGGCTATATTCTAGCCAAGTTACATCATCGATTAGGCCTTCTGTTTCAAGAACGTTGGAAGAAAAATCATAAGTAATTTATTCCGTTAATGCTATTAACTTCTATCGCAACAGATATATTTATTTATTGGACAGAAGAATTGGATTGCTCCTTCTGCGAAATAAACTTGTTAGAAAGAAGAGAATAGTTATAAAAACGAAGAGCGCCAATTTGTTCAATTGTTCAATTACAAAGCTCGTCTTTCCTTTCTCAATGAAATTTATTTGAATTAATCATTAGTCCTAAACTAAAATATAACTATAGTGCGATTACGCGAAGTTACATGATTTCCAAGCGATCTGTAAGACAATCTGTTGTTAGTTTCTAAATCACAAGCACCAAACAAACATCGAATTAACGTAACAAAAGATGGAATTTGAATTCATATAAAATGTCGCGCGACAAGTCTGTGGCTACAAGAATTCTCGTTTTAATTATACACAATGCAAAGAAATCATTGTCACCTCATACAAATATAGTTTGCAATATATTTCCAACATATAACAATTCGCACAAACCCACGAGTGAAAGGCACGCATTAAAACCACGAATCACGATAGCCTAATCTTAAATTATTTATTCTGATGTTTATAAGTACTGTTTATTCTGTTTATACTGTGTTTTTTTTTCTTTCTTTTATTTTCCATATTAACAATAGACCAATTTCTACATATCAGATTTGTTTTGTGAACGCAATTAATGTAGGTACATATGATCGTAAGTTAACGAAAAGCGACAATACATTTCTAGGGACATTGTTTGCCGTTACTCGTGTTCTGTCTATCAAAAATATATCCCTCTCGTTTCATAAATTTTTTTATCTGCCGGCGAATACTATAGAATTCGAGTCAATTTTTTTTCTCACATTCTCTCGCAATTATCTGCGCAGATCTTCTCTGTTATGATTCCAATATAAATATATATAATTAAATCTGTCTATTTTCGAAAGAATAAATTCTCCTTTAACAACGGCATTTGTTTATCGAGCTACTCTAGTAAATTCGTCGGATCGAATATACCTACCTATATACTCTTTCGAACAATTCCAGAGTTTGTTAATTTTGAGGATCCTAAATCTGGTACAGCCGCTACATGCTCATTCGCTTGCCAGCTTTTTCCTTTTAATATTTAAATGTAAACTAAGTTTTCAACATATTTACAGTGTCGCACTCGTGAAAATGTGCAAGACGCTTATTAAATTCGTACAAGAAGTTAACTATATATAATGCTAATGAAACTGAAGAATTTTTATTTAATGATAGATACATATTCCGCATCTCTGAATTAACTAACAATCGATTCTATTGTTTACCACTCGCTTGCTAACGTTTAAAACATTCACATTTATACAGTTGCAAACGGCAGGAAGTAGCGATAAATGTGGATAACAACGCGTCGACACCTTTACATTCATCAATTCTGCACAGTTCTACGGTAATAATTGTAACTTTTAAACAGACAAAAGAAACATATTACATCTCTGAAAATATGTCCTCTGTTAATTGGTTTCTACTTAAACCCTTAAAACGACCCATCGCGTATGGATCGGATCACTGGTAATCACTAGTAATCACTAGCAATAGTTGTACAGCTCCTAATGATATTTATCCGCTTTGAACATCCATAATTTGCAGAGTCTCGTAAAAAATCATATGTCACCGTTACAACTGATAAGTTTGCAAGTTAAGTACGCTAAAAAACTAGAAACTCGATAATAGGATATACATGTAATCTTTAAGACGTAAGTATATATTGTTACGTATACTCGAATTGAAAGCTAGTCTTATATTCTCGATCACAGCCACTGAATAGCAACAAAAAGATTTCTAATAACTTTCGTGTTTTAACAACTGTTCTATACTGTTTCTATAAATTTTTTTCTCATCTCTAACTTCATTGTGTGTCGATCTTAATATCTATATAGAAACTGAAACTTTCATTCGTAAAAAAGAGAAGTGCCTGTGCAGAACCGTACGATGCGATGCCGAGGAACGCTTCGTTTCTCTTACTGCCGGTACACGCTTAATAGCTTAAACTCTAATGTCAAGTATACGTCGGAAAGTAAAACATATCTGTATGCGTCATACTTTCTAATATCACCGTGGGAATAAATCAACCTATAGACAAAATAAGTTTCTATATTGTATACATAAGTATGTACAAATGGGCGTGTGTATATTTTGTATTCTGCAGTTATACAAAGACCGTTGGATAGTTAGCTTCCGCCTTTGCGTCACAAAATATCTCAATCCATTCGTTGTACTGTATCAGATTGATTTCTTACCTGAAAGCTTAACGACTGACTAATCAAAGGGGGTGTACGATGCGAGAAATCATTACTGCGAAAATTAAAAACTATTCGATTACGTTTTAATGACTAGCAAAACACTAGACATCGAGTAGTACTTTTAAATCTGTTATCTAATCCCATTTGGCAGCCTCCCCTGCGCGAAACCAATGAGATGCAATATTTCCAATCGGATGAAAGTTAAATGAAAAAGAAAAGAAAAGAAAAGGAAAGAAACGAAAAGGGTAATTTTCACTTAATAGAATATGGATACATGAATCGTCCATGCTTTTGCAGCTGGTCGAGTACGCGATAGTAATATTCCACATTCATATCTCGTCTCATTATTGTACCGTGCAATCCTACGTATATATTTACAAAAAATATGCCTTTACAGGAGGTCAACTATGTCAACTATGTCAACTATGACGCCTGGCATTTTCTTTCGTTTCAAGCAACGCCAGTGGTATTCGGCTTTTCGCGCCTCTCGAGCTTACACCGATAAGTCTGTGCGCACGAGTTACACGAGAATCCAGATGTTGGCTTTAGTCGGGTTTGTATAAGGGTATTTTTGGAATAAATTCGATTAAAAGAACCTGTAACGCCAAAGGTGAAAACACATAAGTGTACGCTTATATGTAAACAGAGGCCGACATGTGTATAAGAACAGCTCAGATAATGATGTAAGTAGAGGTATTAGCTTGTTTCGTACTAGCAAGGTTTCAACTATTTACCTTTTTGCCTTTTCCCTAGAAACGACCAGACGGAATATCTCGATCTTAACAGATTTAGATTTATGTAATGTAATAAATAATAAATAATAAATAATAAATGATAACGACTACTCGATACGTTCTTTAGCTTCCTCCATACTTTTACATAACCATCTGATACTGAATTATTATAATTCCAACGAGCGACGAACAGACAAGTTTTACTTACATATTCCATCATGGACGAAGTATCGCATCTCTGTTTCGCCAATCTCCAGTGCAATCCAAGTTTGTGATAAAGCCTACTATTCTCCCATTCTAGTAATTTATTTAACGAATGCTGTGTCTGCACGCAAACACAAATAGAGGCGAATTAGTTACGCTACTACAAGTATAACTACTTGTTACAGTGTAAAGATCAAGTATTTACCCTTTTACTCAAGCAAATCACAGGCCAAAGGGAACAGCCTAACGTACAGCAGCAACAGACGCAGCCGCAGAACAACCACTTGACATTAACCGGCAATGTTTTCTTCAGCACGCCGTTTATTCTGAGAACGGTCGCTTTGAATTCCTCCGGGGCAACGCGCGACATCAGGCCATTCGGAAACTCTGATTCAAAACGATTGCTAAGTCCGAATCTAAAAGAAACAGTGGCAAACATTTAGAAATACGTCGCGTCGAATAAGAATCCAAGTGGAAAGAGTGGAAGAGATGGAACAGAGGTTCTCGGGAAGAGAGAGTTGAAAGGATGACAGTGTTCCCTTTTTGGCGCTTACACGGTCATGTTGCCAGCCCCGCGAATAACTATGGGATCAGGCACCATGGTCACGTAGTGCTCCTCTAAATTCTGCTCGTTCTCTTCCTCTTCCTCGTAGATCGCGTCGAAATCTGCCATTCTTGATGTTCCCGCTCTACGAGCAACACAGCTATTTCGTTAACACTACCTATATCGTCGCGAAGGAAAAAAGCAGCGTTGTTCTCTATCATTTATGCCTGACACGAGTGACGAGATCGCGACGCCTGCACGCTGGCCGTCTCCTAAGCAGTCTCAGCAGTCTTAAGTGTCACGCCACACGCGTCAACATTTTCGCGGCCGGAGATCGTAGGCCGAACAACAAACTTCCGCGAGGCGAGAACGCGACGCGACGCAACGCAACGCAACACATCAACTGGAACACACAACACACAACACACAACGCACGACGCGCACTGCAGACAAAGAGAAGGTATACCAAGAGGCGACACTCTGACGAAGAAACCAGTTTTAGAGAGAGACGAAATCCACAACCAATTTAAATGTCCATTCGGTAGTCGGAGAGAGACTTGATTAACAAGAGGCGATAGTAAGACGAAGATATACAGCTGCCTATACAACCAATTTAAAGGGATAAGCCAACGGAAGAACTTCAAAGATACCGCCTAGGAGTGTCGCCTCTTGGTATACCTTCTCTTTGCTGCAGATGCTCACAGCTCATCCATCAATTTCTCATTCAATAGGTAGGCATCGGTAGGTACATACATACACAATGTGTATGTATGCGTGTAATAATGAACGAGATCGAGATCCCATGCTCGCCAACGAAAATCCGAGTCGCGAGCGCTCGGATTTTCAGTCGGAAACGGACAGCACTGCTTTTCAATTATCCTTCCGCGGAATTGTTCGATTTAAATTTTCAAATTCTACCTATGTATCTAGACGGGTAATATCGAGGCTGTAAAGTAGTTGAAATATGGTTAATAACGGGATTCGTTAGAAAATTGATTAATTAATTAATTTAATATACAATATATATATATATATGTATGTATGTATGTTACAATAATATTACACTGGTTTTCAGAAATATAAGAAATATTTTAAATATACTTTTGTTACATTACTGTAAGGAAAATATATTTATTTTCTACGTTCTTTTATCACATTCACCCTTGCTCTACAATAAGATCAGACATGTCAGAAGGGCAAGTTACTTTCAATGTCTTCTCGTTTGTTAAATGTAATAGGGATACAAATGAAATTGGAAAGCTTAATGCTTCGGCGTTTGTTTTTGTTAACATACTTGGCAGCGCTTTATATACATCGCTAAAGCGTTTACTGCCATTCATCTTAGTATTTACATTCTGCTGTACACTTTCAGTTCTTTCCTCGCTGTTTGTAGTCAAGCACTTCCAAATAGATTTCTTCAATTGCCTCATGTCAATCTTCTTCGCACGCACAGAAAATGCGATAGGCAGTTTGTTCGTCAGCTTGGGTATCGCAACTAGATTATCGCCCGTGAAAGGCATCTGTGACTCTACCGTCACACCTTCATCTTCACACCTAATACCATTATTATCGTTTACACCATTTTCTGGGCACTCGTTGTTTCCATTCGTGCCAGGACAATAGTTGGACGTGTCATTCTCATTCTCGTAATTATAATCCTCTGCGATGTCGGACAAATGCGTGGCGTTCAGTTCGTTCGCGTTTGCGTGATGATTTAATTTTGTCGGATGACGATACAATTTATTCGCTAGTGTAACATCATAATGCTCGTCAGGCGGTAATGTTATCATCTCTTCGTTCCACTCTACTTTAACAGTTCTGGCATGCAATTTCACTATTCTACTCGGCAAAAATTTCGCATCCAGGCTTTCGCTTTCGATTGTTTCGTCGTCGAAACACAGTTCCACCTCCTTTCTCTTCTTCGCTGCTGTTTGACGACACGTTTCAACCACTCTGCTGTTGCCCAAACCTTTCCTCAAGTTGCTAGCTTTCCAATGAGACGGGCCCGCCCAATGTATGTTTAAATTCTTTTGGATAAACGAGTATTCGGAAACCCTTTCTGGCGCGGAGGTGGCTACAACGTTACAAAAATCTACAATGTTTTCCACCTGATTGGGCACGTTAACGAATCTATTTACGTGTTCGTCCTCGACGTCGCCAATATCAAACGAGCACATTCCATTATGCGCAGGTTCGTTGTCGCCTGGTAAACTCGCATCAAGGTCAAACTGAAATCCGCCCTCGTAATTCTTTTCCGGCTCGACTTCTGCTACGTCATTTTCATCCCAGCTTTGAAAATCAAAATAAAATACAGGCGGACAAATTTGCAGCTGTGAAAACTGTCCTACCGATGGAACGCAACAGCCTGCATCTTCCTCATGAATACCCGCGCATTCTATCGTGTCTACCACAACGTCGTTATATTCATGTTGGTAAAATCTAGAATTCGCATGGTTCGGTAAAGTCGCTTGATACAACATATCCGTCGTTTGTAAATCGGCTTCCATAGTTATTAGAGAAGGTTTCTCGGTTGCCACATTCGTTCTCAAAGCTTCCGGCGTACTGAATATTTGTTGTTGTTTATTCTTTTTCCTCCTTTTCTTCGCCTGGCTTCCCGATTGATGTTCATTGTGCCCCCCTTCAACATCCATTTGCTCCGCGCCGTTCTCATTTTGATTGTTCGTGTCTTGTCTGTCCAGCCCGCCCATCATTTTCAGTATTTCCATGTGAACGCCGTCGACGCGAAATCCATAAATCTTAGCGCTTACGTCCAAAGACGTACTGGCCACTTGTAAATTGGACATGTTGGCATCTTGCTTCTTGATCATATACGTCATGAAATCAATCATTTCTAAGCTGAACGCGTTCTTTAGATTAATTTTGTTCTCGGTACCGAGCTTTATACACTGAGATATACGCTCCGCCATTTGAGTGGCTGACATTTGCCCTAAAATGGTCAGCCCTAAGGATTGTCTTCTGTGACCATCGTTTCTGGGCGTACTAGTCACCGGCGTCGAGGTAACACTAAATTCACGGCGAATAGCCCGACGTTCCGCATCGTCGTCGTTCTCCGATATAACCGAAGAAACTGAACTCTGCGGAAGAATCGACTTTCGTCGCAGCGGCGAAGAAGTTGGAGGCGTATGGATAGCGGCATCCGCCAATATATCGGCCATACTCTTACGAGTCGTCATTTTACAGCGTTGTTGAAAAATTCTATGTATCCCAAGTTTTGTTATCTACGTCTCTGAAAGAAATTCATTACATTAATCTGGATCCCTAATAAAATTCATCGATACAACTCATTAACGTTTCAATATCTTATATAGACAATTGTAATACCGAAATATAAATATTATTCATTCGTACATTATACCGGTAAACGGTTTGCGGTGTTGACAAATTCTCTTCTCTTAATAATGTGCATCGAAAAGCACCGATACTTGAACATGTTTGAACAAACATGCGTGTTGCAAATCATAATTGCAAATAATTTTATACGGATACGGTATGCATTAACGATTACACTTGGTTCATGTAACCTCTGCTGCAACAGACTATTAAATAAATTATTCGTCCAATGGGACGAAGAGTGTTTGTGTTATCTGTCCGCGGTAAGTGCCACGCGATACATTTGCAATGCAAAATTACTTCTTTACGGTATATCCCGGAGCAACGTTTTGATAACCACATAAAACTATGCCGAAATTTCCGACGAACCTGAAAAATCACAAATATAATAACACGTCATTTATACAATTGTTCGTACACACAATTTTTCATACATTTAAAGAGAAAGCTCCGAGTATTTTCACTGTATTTTGACAGTGGCATCAAGTTGTTTATATTTCAACATCCAATATTAACATACCATTGCATACACATTACACAGGAATATTGGCGGGAGAAAATTTACTGGAGAGTGTAAACTGTGATCGCAAAGGCATGAAATTTAAAGATACGCAGGGAAAGTGCTACTACGACCAATCGCGTGCGTGGATGTTGATGATTTCTTCGGGCGATACGAAAAAATTTACCTACTTACCTACATATTCCTTTTCTCGACTTATTTACTTTGTTATTTGTTATAGTATATAAGTCGAAAAGAAGCGGTGAAAAGCGGTGATGAAAATCACAAGCGTTGCGGGCGATTTCGAGTGCAGGACATTTCCTGATGATTTCAAAGGGTATCTCAACTTTATAACCCTCTGTGCCAGTTGCCACCAACAAAACATGCTATAAATCACAAAATCTTTTCAAGTTTTTCCTTTCTATTTGATATATTCTATTCCCAATCTATAATTTTCATAATAATATAATACCTATAATTATGTGAGCACGTACAGAGACATCTTTTGTTGGGAAGCTGCATAAGTCGACTCGACGTCGAGATACTTTTCTTAGCGCATTTACGAACGCAACGATAGTTTCTGGTTATTTCACAAAATACTAATACGGATTACGGAATACCCCGAATACCTACATAACTTCTAAGTTCCAAGTACAAGCTAATTCAGTCAGGCGCATCAAGGCGCATCAAGGCGCATAGATGACATAGATCCCATAGATCCCATTATTCTCATTTTAAAGCCGAATGTAAGACTGCATACGACTACCTAATGAATGCGTTATACATCACGCGTGATCATCTTCTGGCGAGGATCGTGTACATTAACTTTCTCGATTAATTATCTTCGTTTATATCATTATGATGATTACATAGAAGTACGCGATTATACTAGATAATGCGATAAACAGTTTCACCGATATGTAAATCTGTACCTAAGTGCGGATACCATGGAGGTTCTGTTGTCAGCAAAATCCATTCTGTGTGCTTGTCAGTGGTCAGTTTCAACTATTAAATCATAAAATGGTAAGGGCAATCGAATTCTGCGACTGGTGAACATTTCCAATTATTTTCTGCTTCTTTTTTCGAATAACATATGACGAGTAGAGACACTCTTTCTATGTTTATTCATAAATCTGTACGATTAATTGGAGGAGGATAAATATCAAGGAAGCTGATTTTCTGATTTTCTGCCGTTCTGAAAATTTTCACAATCAAACGCTCTTTTTATGTTTGTTTAAAATTTATCATCCTTTTTGCTAATGTAGTTGCGTACTATACCGCTCTACCGAGCGTCGTTTCTTACTCTTGCATAATTATTTTTTAACTTGCGTCGGTAAAGTAATTAGAAATGTTTGGTCGTTTTCTTTGTCGGCGCTTTTGAATGAAATTTGTTTTTATTCAGGGTGCAAATATATCGCAACTTGAAAGAGATATCGGCTCAGATCAATTTCCACCTAACGAGCACTATTTTGGCTTAACTAATGTAAGTAAAGGAATATCAAATTTATAGCCTGGATAATACGATGTACGTGAACTGCTGGAGAACCGCAACAGAATTGTGTTATTGCAGTTTGGGAACACCTGCTACAGTAATTCTGTATTGCAAGCTTTGTACTTCTGTCGACCGTTTAGAGAGAAAGTTCTGGAGTACAAGGCCAGGAACAAGCGAACCAAGGAAACGTTATTAACATGTTTAGCAGATTTATTCTACAGCATCGCGACTCAGAAGAAGAAAGTTGGATCTATAGCTCCCAAAAAGTTCATTACCAGATTAAGAAAAGAGAAAGGTTCTTACAAATAGCTTTCCAACTTTATACGATTTCAATTAGAATTCTATAAACCGTGTTTCATTGTTTACAGAGGAATTTGATAATTTTATGCAGCAAGATGCACACGAGTTTCTGAACTTCTTAATCAATCACATAAATGAGATCATTTTGGGTGAGCATACGAATATATAGACGCGATCGGGCCGGGCCGGGAGTGTGTCAAGGTTGAAAAACAATTAATTCTAGAAGAAATCGACTGTTACGACCAACTCTCCGGGCCGACCGCGCCTCCCGGACCTACCGTCTGAATTATTATTTTCTACTTTAGCGGAGAGAAGCCAGACCAAGCCAGCTGGTGGGAAATGCGGAGCAGGGGATGCTGGCTCGCCACCAGAGCCTACGTGGGTTCACGAAATATTTCAGGGTATCCTGACATCAGAAACACGCTGCCTTAATTGTGAGACTGTATCTAGCAAAGACGAGGACTTTTTTGACCTACAAGTTGACGTAGATCAGAATACCTCGATCACATACTGCCTCAGATGTTTCTCTAATACCGAGACTCTCTGTAGCGATAACAAATTTAAATGCGATCACTGCAGTAGTTATCAAGAGGCTCAGGTACATTTCCCGAGGGAATTTCACAAATTCTGTAATTGAAGCGCGTCGGGTGATATTGAACGGTACAGTTTGCTTTATTGCAGAAACGAATGAGACTCAAGAAATTGCCAATGATATTGGCATTACACCTAAAGAGATTTAAATACGTGGAACAATATAACCGTCACATCAAAGTTTCTCACAGGGTAGTATTTCCTTTGGAGCTGCGGCTCTTTAATACCGTAAGTATTTTGCACAATCATTTATTATATCCGCATCGAAATACTTTTGCTACATTAACTTTCAGAGTGACGACGCGGTGAATCCAGATCGATTATACGATTTGGTTGCAGTTGTGATACATTGTGGAAGTGGGCCTAATCGAGGACACTACATTTCCATAGTAAAAAGCCACGGGTTTTGGTTGCTCTTTGACGATGATATGGTTGATGTAAGATTTACAATCAGTTTATTATAGTTCTTATCGAAGGGACGCAATGTTACAAAGCTATCCGTGTGTATGTATATATATATATATATGTATATATATATATATATATATATTGGATGTTTATTTACAGAAAATTGAAGCATCTACGATAGAAGACTTTTATGGGCTCACATCGGACATTCAGAAAAGTTCTGAAACCGGCTATATCTTATTCTATCAGTCAAGAGATTGTAGTTAGAATTTAATTAAATTAAATAAATCCTATATAGTAATTTCGTATTTTATCAAAGTACGTAGGTAGGTTCGATTATATTTTGTTCATAAAATATTGAGAATATTACGAGCTTCGTGGCTACTCATCGATGTAAAGCCTGGCTGCCTGGATCGACTCAATCATGCTTTATGAAAGAATTATTTATTTTAATTCTAACGAGAAACTAGTCTGCCTGTGTTGAAAACAAAATCATTTATCTTATTTTTAGAACAACTTCTCTAGCAACTTAAAAACGTTGAAAGCACTAACAGATTCTATATGTATGTAAAAGGGTATGACCGAAAATAAATTGTTATCAGAATTGAACTATTTACGTTTATTATACGTATACGTATACGCGAATGGTGTGTAGCGGTATATAGCTGGGAGTAACAACGCTGATATTGTCAAGACATATTTATTTGAATTTTAAGCAATAAATTCGTACGAAATAGGAGCGAGTAAGACTGGCTTCTCGCGTCCTGACACGATGTGTGCTCGCATCGGCTCTGCGGGTTGCCTTTTCAATTGAACTCTAATGTTCTTGTCCTTGGCGTCCTTCCTGAGCCTCTCGTTCTCCTTCACGCGCTTCAAGAAGTCCTCTCTGCATTTCGAGTGAGTCAAATGCTCGATGCGAACATTGATCCTTTTGGCAATGATGCGTCCGCGTACTCTTTTATTGACGATGACGCCGAGAGCGTGGGGCGTTACATTGAATACACGTCCGGTCTTTCCGTGATAGACTTTGTAAGGCATTCCCTTTTGAACAGCTCCGTTGCCTTTGATATCAACGATGTCTCCAACTTTGTATACTTTCATATACGTCGACAATGGTATCGTTCCATGTTTGCGGAACTTGCGGGAGAACAAGTCCCTGGTTCCTCTGCGGTATCCCTTAGAATTCGTCATAGTGGTACCTCAATCTATAAAGTATAGCAGGGATGTAGGTTATGTAGGTTACGTAGCTTACACTGTGAAGAGTTTCTTACACAACGTTATGTTGCGATATATTGATACTGAAATTTAACAGGCTAGATGAGTACAATGAATAAAGTTACAGCAACTTGACACAAAGTATCAGGACGTACGAATGGGGTAACACGTGCATTCGTTTACGAAAACAATTTCGGGGGATTCTGCTATTCTCAACTCGAAAAAGTAACTGGAATACTCGACGTCAATTAAAGATTAAGTTTTTCAATACGTATCAAGAGAAATATACACTCAATATTACTCATATATTTTAGAATTCTTGATAAATGTTATCGAACGTACAAGCAGCAGGCACGGCCACCCAGGTCGTTGAAAAAGAGAACTTGAGATTGGCAATCCGAATACTAGTTCGTATAACAGAAATCGATAGTAATCGATACTCGATTATAACTTTCATTTGTTGCGAGTTGCGATTCTCGCTCTAGCGGTGTTTAGTATAAGTTCTTAAAGCGCGAAGCTTAAACTAAGTTAAAATCGAACTAGTTCAGAATCAACTCCACCGCTTATCCACGCCTCCTGCCTTAACACTCGCAAAAACAATTTATTAATAAAAAAGAGGAATAAACATACGAAGAAGCCTGTTTCTTCTCCTCACGTTCAGCTTTCGACGTTGTAACGCATCAGACGTGTCAGATCTGAATAAAGCAATCCTTTCTTGTTCGATTCAAAATATCCTTGTTTCCCGTTCTTAATTAACAGTTTTACATCGTTAAAATCGTTTAACAAATTCATTCAATTTGGTTCTAAAAGTTTATTTGAAATTAAAGTTATTGTTTACAACCATTTTGTTATTTCGTTGATTCAATCTCACGAGTTCCCGAGTAAAGCCCCTCAGGGCTTCAAAGACGCCGAACCACGCAGAAGTCCCTTTGATTCACCAGAAGTCCCAGCCGACCCACGCAACACATTTATTATTAGCTTTATTAGATATTTAGCAATTTAGCAATTCAGCAATTCAGCAATTCAGCAATTCAGCAATTTCACCGAAAGAATCCATGAATTTTACTTAAAATATATCAACTTTCCAAATCACTTACACCACGGCCGTCCAATTCACGCATACTGCGCATCAAAATTGATGGCATCTTATTGGTGGCATCGTACGATTCCCTAGAATTTCTCTCACTTGCCACCAATACGATGTCACTTCCGGTGCAGCGAGCGGTGCAGTGACTGCTTCTCCTATGATTTTCTGCGATTGCTGCACGCTCGTTGCACCGGAAGTGGCATCGTATTGGTGGCAAGTGAGAGAAATTCTAGGGAATCGTACGATGCCACCAATAAGATGCCATCAATTTTGATGCGCAGTATGCGTGAATTGGAACACAACCATAATTGACGGTTTGGACCGTTTGGACCGCTTTAGAAGAGGTTGCCCCTCTATAATTTCCATAATTACTGACCCCGGTGCATGACAGTTGGTTTCTGAAAATTTGTCGCAAGGAGTCAAGTTATTTTGCATCTTTACATTTTTCGTTAACTAACCATCATTAAACAATGGTATTTCTTTTACTTTATGTACTTCATTATATCTAAAAATAGCTCAAAATACTTTTTGTATAATACGCTTATGAAACTGTAGTTATTATGGGAGAAAGCTTTACATCGCAACCTAGAATTTCAGTTTGTTCTATTAAATTTTCTATCAAGCTGTACGCGTATTATTATATTTTTCCATTCGTTTCTATCAAACAGGCATGAATCTTGTAACTTTATATGTTCCTATTAATTTCTAACAAACGAGCAAGAGTACTGTTGCTTATGATTAAAACGTGATACGTAGATTGGTAGCTAGGAGAACTAACTTTACACGCTTTTCAGTTCCGCAATCAGTACGATAGCGACGTGACGGTATGGAGTCCCCAGGGACGGTTGCATCAAGTAGAATACGCAATGGAGGCGGTGAAACTAGGATCAGCCACTGTGGGACTTAAAAATAAAACACACGCTGTCCTTATCGCTCTCAAGCGGGCGTCCTCTGAGCTTTCGGCGCATCAGAAAAAAATTATTCCCATAGACAAGCATATGGGAATCTCTATTTCAGGCTTAACCGCTGACGCCAGAATGTTAAGGTATATTAATTTCATGCGTTGTTCTCTGCATTACACTAGTTTACGAAATGAAAAAAAAAAAAAAAATTTGGGCAGCAGATGCCACAATTTTTGTCTTATGTGAAATGGCTTGCTGATTCTGAAAGTATGGTCTAAAAAATTTTCTACGGATATGTTTTCGAGTTATCTACAGGTGAACTTTTTACCTGCCTGTTAAAAAGCTGGACCCACTTAATTACAAATGTCTCGTGTTGCGACTGTCGGATATGGTGGAAAATTATATCAAATTAAAGATAATTGAATTACTAACAAATGTAGCTCGCACAATTTCGCACAACAACCGATGGACATATGCGAGGAGAGTCATTTTCTTCGACCAAAATTCACATCGACAATTCGTTTAATCGTCTGGGACTTTTACGAAGAAAACAAGCTGCTACTGAAGAAAATCTATGGATAAATACCGAAGCTAGAGTGAAAACACTGAAATTTCATTTTTTCTTGGTTCTGTGTTTTCTTTCTCTATTTTATTGCGTTAGTTTAATTTTAATTCATAACACAATATAATAATAATAATAATAATAATAATAATAATAATAATGATAATAATAAAAAATTTAAAAAAACAAGAAAAAATGAAATTTCAGTGTTTTCACTCTAGCTTCGGTATTTATCCATAGATTTTCTTCAGTAGCAGCTTGTTTTCTTCGTAAAAGTGCAGACTCAACGTAAGAAACGAGAAATAAGAAACTCGGCCCATTTTTGCGATTTCGATTTTTCCCAGACGATTAAACGAATTGTCAATGTCAATTTTGGTCGAAAAAAAAAAAGTCTTTTTTCACATATTTCCATCGGTTCCACCCCGAACTGTCCAACCGATTTGAAAATTGTGCCAGCTACATTTGTTAGTAATTGAATTAACTTTAACTTGATATAATTTTCGACCATATCCGACAGTCGCAGCACGATATATTCTCGATTAAGTGGGACCACCTTTTCGACAGACAGGTAAAAAGTTCACCTGTAGATATCTCGAAAACGTATCAGTAGAAAATTTTGTTGGACTCTATTTTCGGAATCAACGGGCCATTTTACACGAGGAGAAAATAGTGGCATCTGCTGCGCAAAATGGCTGTAAAGTAGACTAGTGTTATTGAAATCATTGTGTTCGGAAAGTTCTGCCAAATGAAAACTAAGAATTCTGTCTATTTATTTACAGTCGGTATATGCGGGCCGAATGTTTAAATTATAAGTATTCTCACGACGACGTGTTAGCTGTAAGCCGCTTAATGACCTCGTTGGGAAATAAATTACAGACCAGTACTCAGAGGTACGACCGAAGACCGTATGGCGTAGGTTTACTTATAGCCGGTTACGATGTAAGTAATAATAAAATTCTACCGATCGCTGTCCGCTATATAAAAGGGAAAGTTGCGTGAAATTTTTGTCAATGTTTATAAAGGATCAAGGACCTCATATTTGTCAAACGTGCCCTTCGTCGAATTACTTTGATTGTAAAGCAATGGCTATCGGTGCACGTTCTCAAAGTGCTCGCACGTACTTGGAGAAACATCTTACCGAATTCTTGTCGTGTGACCTCGACGAACTGGTAAAACATGGTCTTCGTGCATTGAGGGATACGTTACCCAACGAGGTTGACTTATCCGTTAAGGTAAGTCGATTTAACCTTCTACGTATACATAACTGATTTGAAAAACTCGCAGAGAATAAATGGCTAAAAGAGAGAGAATACTTTGTTTCAGAATGTCTCTATCGCGGTGGTGGGAAAGGGTACAGAGTTCATAGTATTCGATGAGAAAGCAACGTCTGTGTATCTGTCTGAAATTGAAGATGATAAACGCGGAAGGCCTACCGAGCCAGACGTAGAACAAGATCCTAGACCGCCGCAACCTCCACCTTCCGACGAAGGTCCACAAGATCCTCGAGTTTCAGTCGCAATGGAAACAGATTAAAAGTAACAAATGTATTCTATGTATACGTACAAAATCAACACGTATTTTACGTCGCGAGAATTTTATTACATTTCCGAAGATAAAACATATTTCGCTGACTATACAGATGCAACAGTTTACCTATATAGAATTCAATAAAATTCTTTTACCGGGAAAAATTTACAATAATTTGTACTACGTGATTCTGTTAACATAGTTGATTCGTTCATTGCTTTTCAGTCCTTTTTTCGTCTTGTCTGTTCTTCTTCAATATGTTTGTTAAGAAAAATTCTCCAGCTTTATACGATGATCGTACTAATGGACCACTGGCCGTGTATAAAAATCCCCTTTCGTTCCCTTCATTTTCCCATTTCTTAAACTTCTCAGGCGTAACGTATTCGATAACTTTTAAATGTCTCTTTGTAGGCTGCATATATTGTCCGAGGGTTAAAGCACCTACACCGACATCCCTCAAATCCTTCATGGTTTGCTCGATCTCTTCGTCAGTTTCGCCTAGTCCCAACATTATCGACGACTTTGTAATCAATTCTGGATTCAGATCTTTCGCTGCCTTTAAAACATTTAACGACTGCCTAAACGATAAATGAACATGTAAGTCTTCTGAAATTATTAAGAGAAATATAAGATACTTAAGTACGAGAGACGACTTTACCTATACCGAGCTCGCCTGTCTCTAACGAATGGTGTCAAACGCTCCACAGTTTCAATGTTGTGGGCAAAAACATCAAGATTAGAATTAACAATTGTTGCGACGCAATCCTCCTTTCCTCTAAAATCTGGCACCAAGCATTCGACTAAAGTGTTGCTCCTGCGAAAGCGTGTAATCTTACAGATACAGAAATTATTTACTACGCCAACCAAAGAAATTGAACGACCCACGTACCTCTTTTTAATTTCCTTCACTGTTTCTGCAATATGATTCGCTCCTCCGTCGCTCAAATCTAACGGAACGTACGTAAATTTTAATAGAAAGTCTGGCCTTTTGTAAATGTAGAATTATGGAAGCGTTTACTAACCATCTCGGTCAACAGACGTAAGTACAATATAATCCAAACCCCAGTCTGCTATCGCAGTTGCTGTGTTTATTGGTTCTTCCGGATCTAATGGTAAGGGTGTACGAGACGTTTTTACAGAACAGAAACGACAACCACGGGTACATGTATCGCCCATTAACTATATTAAATTTTTTCCACTATTATGTTATCATACTAATTGGTAATCGTTTTGGATAAGAGCTGATCGTTCCTTAATGGCAGTGCGATAAGTAATTGGAGTTGGTGAGAAATAAAATTGTTAAGATATTGCGATACTACTTAATACCAAAATGAGAAATCTTTCTTACACAATGATCTGCTATTACTGCTATTACTACGAAAGTAGCACTGCTAGCTCTCATTTACATTTGCGCGAAAGGCAAACTAAAGATCATGTACGTGTTATTAATGAAATTAGAGCGAGTATAAGGTAATGAGATATATATATATGTATATAGCGATCCCGATACGCACCATGATAGTAGCAGTTGCCGTTCCATGCGTATCCCCACCCCAACATTCACCAATGTTGGGACATCGTGCTTCTTCGCATACAGTACTTAATCGCAATTGCCTCAACTGCGACTTTATTCTACTGTAATTTTGACCCATTGGTATATCTGTTTTCAGCCAAGGTGGTAATCTCAAACGTGTCTTGTCTCCTTTTTCTAACTTCAACTTTCCATCATACTCATTGGCATTGCCAGCGATAAAATCTCCAAAGTCAGGACCATCTTCTAACTTTTCAGAGAAAGTTTTTTCTTTGACGCATTGTATACGCTGTAATGCAAACAGAACGGGTGCGATAAGAAGAACGTGAAATTTGGAAGGTAAAATGTATACTCTCAGATTCCTTAATATCTCTTAGGCCCGATTAGATATAAACTTGGTTCCCCGCACATATGCCTAGAATTGAATTTCAGGATTTTGCTCTAATCAGTTCCTACGTCCTTAACGCCAGTACATTAGAATTAAATTTGATTCAAAAGAAAAAAGTTTTTCACTTTTGAAAAAGTTCAGTTCGAGTGGCTGCGGCCTTGTCGATTGTCCTTTAAGACAGAGAAGATGTGTTTATTTTTATCTTTTGCTACGCAGCATACGTAACAAAAATATATGTAGTACAGAAATTTTCAAGTTTATACGATGAACAGGTGATACCCAATAGCTGATAGGTATATGATCCAACTTTTGAATAGTAGCCTTAATATAGAAAAAAATATATATATATTTATAACTTACCGTTGAATGGAAAGTACAAACGGATGATAGTCTTGTCCGACTTGAATTACGAAGTGCTGGAAACATGTCGATGTATGTCAATCAATGCCGATGAATATTCGAATAACCCCTGAAAAATCAACCAAAAACAAACCAACTCTTACGGCATAGGTCATAGAGCCGCACAGAGCCACACAGAGCCACAGCCCACATTTACTGATGAGAAGTGCTGCCGAATTCCAGTTTCAGGCGGCAGTTTTGATTTGAAATATAATACAATATAGCGGAAACGCTATAAGTTTTCATAGCGTATCATATTTTAATTTTAATGTCCGTATGATATTTATTCCGAAATTCCTATAATCTCGGCTTATGAATTTAAAATTACATTAATTAATTAATTTCAAGTTAAAATTTGACTAACGCAGAGATGCGTTGCGTAGCGTTTCCATAAAAATATTAGCCTCGGTGTAAAGGCGCCTTTATTTTCAATCGAATTTTGTTAGTTTAGCAACGCATACTGACGTAATATCGTCCGATCTTTAGGAGATCTATGATTGGCCGCAGCGAAGGTCGGGTGACTGTTCGTAATTTGTTATTAGGTATTACGTTTGACATATCAGCGTGTCGTTGTTTTAATTATCCTGTTTCTTTCGTGAAAATAAATGTTTGACATATAACACGCCAGGATGGCTGATCCCGAGGGATGGTCCTCGACGCAGGACAACGATTTCTCCAGCTTTCAGTCAAATGACAGCTTCAATTTAAATGAAGTGACTGGTATCGATGGTACGTTGCATGTTGCGTGTTGCGTGTTATGTTTATCACACTAAAGTCTGCTTGCTCTTTGTTTTTCTTAATTCACCTGCCCTTCCACTATTCCATCGTAGCACCATCAATCAACCATAAATTTAATGCTTTTAAGAGAGAAGAAAAACAACATTATGCTTTATTCATTTAAGATATAAAAAAGTGTAAGAATTTTGTTATTTAAATCGAATCGCAGACCATCACAGGATACTTTTTGTCGTTCCGTGTTTCTTATATCTGAAATTATAAACCGTCAATTTCTAATTGCAGATCTTCTTACGAACTGTGAGAGCGAACTATTAAAAAATGAAAATTTATTTAGCGACGACGCGTTACTATCGCAGTTGGAAGAGCCTTTGGGGATGGACACGGAAGGATTGGATTTCTTAAGCTTTAACAGCAGCGAGGAATTTAAAGAGTTCAAAGAATTTCAGGATTACAAGGATCCGAGTATCGTTAAACCGGCGCCGAATGAAAATGTAATCCTCAGTCCGGCGGTAGCAGAAAATGCTCGACAAGTTCCTCCTGTGTCGCAGCAACAGCCTAGGCAACAACAGAAACAGCAGCAGCAGCAGCAGCAGCAACAACAACAACAACAACAGCTACCGTTACAGGACGTAACACCTGTACAAAATAGACCGCAAAGAATATCCGTTACACCAGCGCCTACAGTATTTAGTTCGCAATACGCTATTCCGCAAAATGTGAATTTCAGTGTTCAGTCGCCTGTGGTAACGATAGCACCGGTGGCGCAGCAGAGACAATTGCTTCTGCCGGCTAAACTCATAAAGTCAGAATCGGTCGTTTATTCCAGAGGATCGCAAGCTGTCGCTTCGGCATCTGTACCGCATCAGATACATACTTTAGTAAATACCGCGAATGGGACAGTTTTAACTACCGGTGCGCGACTAACAATTCTCAATTATTACTAGTTACCAGTTACCAGTTACTAACTACTAATTACTACAACCCATTTATTTAATTTCGCTTTTTATTCAGGTATCCCTGTTGTACTGGACACGGATAAAGTACAGATCAATCGTTTGAACACGAATACACACGTTGGCGTGCCGAGAGTGAAGGAAGTAAAACGCAGTGCTCATAATGCTATCGAGAGGCGTTATAGGACGTCGATTAATGATAAAATCATCGAATTGAAGAACATTATTGTCGGAGTAGACGCGAAATTAAATAAGTCCGCGATCTTGAGGAAGACCATCGATTATATCAGGTAGATTTTAATGGTTTAGCACGACGTTCACCCAGCTTTCTCGCGCGGACATCGTAAACTAGCGAGAGTATAAAAATTTCAGATTTCTTCAGAATTCCAATGCAAAGTTGAAGACAGAAAACATGTCACTGAAAATGGCCGCGCAGAGGCAAAATTTGCGCGATTTACTGGTATGCGGTGAACTGACGCCGCCTAGGTCAGATTCGAGCGAGCCATCTTTGTCTCCTGCGCCGGCACCATTATCTCCGCCATCTCCGTCGTCCATAAAAGACGATCCAGATGTGTTACAAAATATTCATTCGGCTGCTGTCCTTACGAGTCCAGGCATGAAAGATCATACTAGACTTACGCTCTGTGGATTTATGCTTCTCTTCTTGGCATTTAATCCTGTCGGTTTTCTTATCGGTAACGTTGGAAGATTTAATTCTGATTACGCAAACACCAAGTTGGACGGTCGCACGATTCTTAATTACCAAGGTACAACCTAATTCTAATAACTTTTTGTCAATTCTATCCTAATATACCGCAATAGCTATCATTTAAATACTAATCTCTTTCAGATCAATCGGAGCCTGAGAATCCGATTTGGAGCAACGTGTTTCTATGGTTGACGAACATGATACTTCTAATCGGCGGGATTTGCAGATTATTACTTTACGGTGATCCAAAATTACCATCGGACAGCAAAGTATTCCTGGAAATTCATCGATGGAGGCGTCAAGCGGAGTTCAACATATCGAAAAATAAATCTAGCCAGGCGTGCCGCGATTTGCATCAGTGTTTGCAATACTTTGGCCGTCCCTATCCGTCGTCCCGTATAGAAGCTTGGCTCGCAACTATCTGGCAAATTACGAGGCAGCTTCTTCATAAGCTGTGGATTGGAAAATGGATCTTATACGTCCATAAATGGTTGTCAGAGAAAAGAACGCGGCTACAAGTCGAAATGTCCGCCATGGAGATGGCTATTATTTACCAGCACATGCTTTGCCTACGGTTATCAGAAGGATCGAAGAAAGGGACACTGTATCTTGCTCTCTCCGCTGTGAATTACGCGGAATCCGCTGGTGAAACTATGCCCAAGTCATTGTTGGCAGAAATATATATCAATGCTGCGCTGTACTTCAAACAGTCGCTCTTTCCATTCATCCACAAATATTACCTCGGCAAAGCGCGCACGTTGCTATCATCCTGCACCGTCCCCCCGAAATTCAAATGGATAATGAGCGACGAGGGTGCTAAGTTTTTAGCATTCCAGAAGTGGCACTACGGTGAACAGCAAGATAACGAATTTACATCTCAAAGAAGCCAGGCCGATCCTTTATCTTACGCATCTCGCGCATACAGAGATCATTTGATTGGACATTGTTTGCGTACTTTAACCGGTACCGTGGGAGACGCTCACTTGTCTTCGATGTTAGAGTACGGACAAGTCGTCATGGCGTCGGCTGGTGTAGACGCTGGCTTTTTGTGCACTGACAAAGTCACTGTTACACGTAAGTCACTGTTACGTCCAACGAATAATAGCGGTATGGATTCGAAAATTAATCGATATCTCGAATTCGTTGTATTTCAGATTGCGAGGATGAAATCGGATTATGGTGGGGAGCAGTCCTCTACGTGGCCGCGTGTTGGAGATTAAGGGAAGACGATTCGCAGGCATGGAGTATCGTTGAAAGCAAATTCCCTTACGAGAGGAATTATCAGCTCTGTAATAGCAACAAGAGTGTCAGTCCTTTACCATACATCGTCCTGAATGCTTTACAAGCAGCTAAAACCACGAGTAAATCAGCCTCCGTGCGTTTCATCGAGCAAGCAGGGATATTGCTCGAACAATCTTTGGTTTATTATAATTGTAAGCAGCAGTCGTCGCAAAACGTTTTGGTAAGCATCCAGGTACATATTATTATATTCGTGCAGTTAAGAGTGATTTAATTATACTCGGTAACTCGGTTATAAATATATTAGTGGATTCATTTTTTACACGTGCTTCTATCGATACAAATATGTACGTAGAATATTAATTCGCCTTGACTGTCTGTAGCGTTTAAAGTTCAAGTTAAAGTTAAAGTTAAAGCTATCGATAGCTTTTGCGGACAAATATGCAATTGCTTTCCTGTTACAAGTGTGCATTGTAGTTGCATTGCATGAAATATAACTGTGCAATACTTCTACAGTGCAACTCTTGTGGCAGGGCTCGGCGCCATGTAGTACACGTATGCCATACACGTCACGTATCCATACATGCCTATAGCTCCCAACAGATCTCCAGTCTTTTCATGACTCTACACGATCACTTGCCTTTCTTCTAGCTGACTCAGTTGTGGATTTGTGATTGGTTGCTCGAGATGCGCACCACATTCTGGCAAGAGTTGCACTGCGATTCAGAGAGGCCAAATGCGGCCGTACCTCTCGGAGGATTCCAGCGCGATTTAGCTTGTTTGAGGCAATTGTGCCAACATATTCCAGTAAGTTTCAGCGTTAGAGGGACTTTATTATCACGAGGGAATAGATTAATAGAGGGATAGATTATATTCAGAATTTATTATGCATTTTTTCAGTCCACACTGGCACGGGTATTTGTCTACGAAGCTACAGCGCGTATAATGGCTGGGGCAACACCGGTGAAAACTCAAATATTGCTAGATCGTAGTTTACATCATAGAAATTCTCGGTCTTCTATTATCTGCGGAAAGGATCGTTCGCAGGATCAGTATAGCGGGGAGAGAGAGCACGCGGTAGCTTTATGTTTAGCATGTCGGCATTTACCTGCACTATTGTTAGCCTCGTCTGGCGAACGTGCCGGCATGCTCGCAGAGGCTGCCAAGACACTCGAAAGAGTGGGTGACAGGAAAAGGCTTCAAGAGTGTTATAAATTAATGCGACAATTGAGCCCTGCTATATCCGTCAACTGATGCATCTATACTACCTGTATTAAATAAAAATCTATCCCCATATGCAGTTGGGTGGGGTTGGTTTTCTATACTATGTAAGAATAATGTACATAAATTTTTATTCATAATTTAATATATTCACCATCTCGTAATATTCAATCTCCCAATCGAATCGACGAATCGACGAATCGTTAGACTGGTATAATAGAAAGTTAACATATTTATCCTAGGTCTATGAATACAAAGATAATTTGTATATGATTATTCTACCAAAGAAATCTGTGCTATCGTCGAACACAAACTTAAAATCTTTTGCTTCTTTTGGTTCTCTTAAGTTAAACTTTTGTACCGTATTATTATCCTCTGGATAGAATGGCTCGAGAAATTCAGCCCCTTTATCGCCAGCTTCTATGCGACAATCTCTACCAACAAATCCACCTTGAAATTGAATCTCGAATGAACTTACTTCACACGTTTCCTCAAAATTGATAATTATCCATTGTGGAGTTCCCTGGAATATATCTATATGTATTTCGATATTTAATATTTTATAACCCAAGTCCCACAGACATAAATTAAATACATGTATGTAGAATTTATGCTGTTACTTCTTTACCAACACGTGCCACCTTAAATGATACGGAAAATACAGAAAAATACAGTTTTGCAAATATTAAACACTTTCGTACCGCATCGGAATTCCAACAGGTGTCGGGGCAATTATCGAACATGTGTTTCTTTCCATAAGACCTATTGTCCTTATTCGAGACTGAACTGACCCTACACAAATAACATATGTAAGTAGTTTAAATACAAGTTTTGCAACATTCAAACTGTAATTAAAGCTTAGCCCAGATTACGTATTAAACTTAAACATATAATGATATACCTAGCAAATAATAGAAATATGTACCTATAGGTATGTAGTTTCTTTCGAACAATAACTTACCGGCATTCGAATTTCCGTTGCGCTAATAAACAAGTCATAATAAAAGAAAAAACAGAGCTACTTTAGTTAGTATTTACTAATTACACTTTGTCGCTTTACTCGTTCGTTCTTTTATTTATTTAATTACACTTGTAGAAGATTCTTATCAAACTACAAGAATTGTTTCGTCAATTTTCCGCAACGTGATTGGTGGAGGTTATGTTGCAGAATTAATTTAGGTTAGTGGGCCCAACAAATTATTGTCAGCCTAACGTGTATTATTCTTGAATCTTTATTTCTGTCTGCAACGATATCAGAAAATATGCAACTACAACTTCAAAGGATGTTAACAAATGTGAGAAAAATAATATTAAACTGCTCTGTTTATGTACGCACAGTATTTGGAGAGTAAGCTGGTCAAGTTGGAAGAATATTTGGCTCGTAACAATTGATGGGTAATAATAATAATAACTTTACTTAAATTCTTTATGTTCTCTAACGTGCAACCGAACATAGTAAGTACTTGTTCCAGATCTCTTAAACGGTATGACGCATATGCCAATTAGACGACAACTTAGCGTCCAAGTCGAGGGACAGGCTTCCGTTACTATGTATCCGCAGAATTTACAAATGTACGTTAGACCGCCGTCCGGCAAAATTAAATTGGAAGAATTGCAGCAATGGTGCGTCGATCGACTGAGAGGTAGATAATTCCAAGTTAAAACAATTTTGGTCATTTTCAAATGGCTTTTCAATTTCTGTGAAAAATGTTCCAGAAAAATATTTAACATACGCATTTAAACGCCTGGAGTTTCTAGCTTTTCGAATGAAGGACTCAATTTCATTTTTCATCCATTATGATATTACGTACTGTATTAACAGCACGGAGCGCAGGAAACGAAGTTTCAGAAATTTTTTCCGCTAAATCCAACGAAGAGCTCTTATAGAGCAAACATTTCTTTTTTTGTTTTTTTTTTCCCTCTTTTTTTCTGTTTTGAACCCCAAAAATTGCATATTTACCATTTCTTAGAAAACACGGTGCCACTTCATGGAAAATCATGGAATACCTTTTAAACACTGCGCAAAAGGCCGAACCGATCAGATTCTTTTTTCGTATGTCCTCGATGGTGAAACGTGCGATATGTGCCTTGAAAAATTGAACGATCACTTGTTTTGCGTTATATTTCTCGTTAAAACCCTTTTTTTTTTTTTTGTTAGTTCAATGCCATTTTAGTAACTGGTTAAGTTGGAAGAAAATTTTTTCAGAACATATCGCACGTTTCACCATCGAGGACATACGGAAAAAAATCTGATCAATCCGGCCATTCGCGCAGTGTTTAAAAGGTATTCCATGATTTTCCTTGAAGTGGCACCGTGTTTTCTAAGAAATGGTAAATATGCAATTTTTGGGGTCATTTTGAAATGGATTTAATACGATTAAAAAAAATCTCATTAAATTGCCAGCTAAGGGCAGTTTCTGAAAGGAAATTTTCTTATATAGCTTTCCAAAGCAATCGTGAAAATTTGTCTACGCTCTTGAGTTTGCAAGTTATAGGTGTTCGAAGCGAAAAGTATATAACTCGGTCAATACAAAATCATACAACGAAAGAAAAAGAAAGAAAACCCAAACTAAAGGAGAAATGCATGTTAAAGAGTGCATGCGTTCAAGGCAGGCAAAAATGTCTGAAACTTCGTTTCCTGCGCTTCATCTTGATAAAACAGTATCATAATGGACGAAAATTGGAATGGAATGGAGTGCTCGATTCAAAAACTACAAAACTTGAAGCGTTAAAATGCGTTCTTTAAGTATTTTTTGCGACCATTTTTCGCAAAGATACAGCCATTTGAAAATGAAGAAAATATTGTACATGATAGTAAATGTAACTTATTAAGAGTAAAAACATTTATCGCTCAGTCTACTTATTTTTTTATCTTACAAAGAGACTAAATTTTATTTTGTAGTTCTGCAGTTAGTAGAACAAATATCAATACACAATTATAGAACATCGCCCGCATGTTGTAAGGCTATCTTGATTGAGCAATTGGAGAAAAATGGCCTTTGTGATTTTGCGCTACTTATAAATGCATCTGATCGTACATCTCTGGGAGGAATGGAACAGTGTTTAAGAAGAAACGATTGTACGTCGCACTTTATATTGAGGTCCGCAATTTCCTTCGAATACGAGAAGATGGAGTGGTTCTTCAAGCAGGAGACAAGATTATTCAAATGGAGATTATCTTCCTTGGATAAAGAAGGGATCGAAGCATTTAATTCCGTTAATGGACTTCGGTATACTGCTGTTAGTACTGTACATATCGATAAAAAGAAACTGCCGTACTACAAAGATATATCAGCAAAATCCTTGTTATTCTAGATTGCCGAAGAAGAGAAACAGAGGATCGAAGAGGAGTTATCATTGTCGTTACGCGACCCGGAAAATATCGATAATGTATTTTACAAAATCAAGTTTACCAGTGTGCCGAGTCTAGTTGCGACGCGACGAGTA
Source organism: Andrena minutula (assembly GCA_929113495.1). Classification (NCBI taxonomy): domain Eukaryota; kingdom Metazoa; phylum Arthropoda; class Insecta; order Hymenoptera; family Andrenidae; genus Andrena; species Andrena minutula. The sequence goes on from OV815997.1 coordinate 41,150,274, forward strand.
GTTTTAAAAGATGGTATCGCTTATGTGCCAGAAACAGAGATGTCATCGATAATAATTTTCGAATTTAAGAAAAGATTAAACGAAGGATTTGCCGTAAGTATCTTAACGATAATATAAGATAATAGATAAATCTAGAAATTACATATTATTTCAGCGTTCACGAGAAGTTGCGTCAAGTGTTTGTAACGACCAAAGGATAACTACACTTTTTAGCGTACTTTCAAGCAAAGTTAGCACTCGGTATTTCAAGTTCAATCCAAGCAGACAAGTGAATATTAACGAATTAGACGAGGTAGTACGCTTCGGTCCCGGAATTTGAAATTGAAACGTTATTTTAAAATTACTAGAAACGAGAAAGCATGTACATATTTACTTTATTTAGCTCGATGTTCTTTCTATCTAGCTATCAAGAACATCTTATCCATTGTGCATGAAAGTGCTCCACGAAGCATTAAAAACAAATCATCATCTCACGAACGGTGGTAGGGTGCAGTATTGCTTATTTCTCAAAGGAATAGGAGTCCGTGCAGACGAAGCTTTAAATTTTTGGAGAAATGAATTTGTCAAAAAGATTACTGTAACTACTTTCGAAAAGGAGTATAAATACCATATACGACATTTGTATGGACAGGAAGGAAGACGCGCAGATTACGAGCCTTTCTGCTGCGCTAAAATATCGACAGCTGTTCTTGGTTCGCGAGATAATCATGGATGCCCGTTTAAGCGTATGACGCTTGACGTACTTACCGAAACACTGTCTAAATGTGGATTGGTTCAACCAGGTAAATCGATTAAAAGAAATAGTTCCATACGAAACGCAATCTATCTGTCGCAAAAAATTTACAAACTTTTCAGATATAGAATTGGTGACGCAACATTCGACAGAAGGCTCGTATCTCGACGCATGTAGAATATACTACGAGGTCACTCACAACCGTATCGCAGAGAATAATTTTGACCATCCGAATATTTATTTTAATCACAGTTGCAAAGATTTCCAGGGTACACGGTCGGGTAAGCTTCGTTAATATATCGCGATAAATACTACAAGTATTTCTTTGCGAATTTGTAGAAACCTAATAAAAAGTTAGTTTTAAAAGTAATTGCGGGAAAGAAATTAAATAAGATGAAATTAACTGTTTTAGATGCGGAAGACTGAAAGTATTAATCGAAGTGTGTGTAAGAAATACATTATATTCGCAGCAGCCAGTAATTATAAGCGTAACATGTATCTTTTGAATAAATGAAAACAGATTCTTCGAAAGATTCTTAAATATTAAACTAGCTTTAATATATTCAAGCGTATTGAATAGTGCGTTACATGAAATTAGTACTCGACAGTTTATTTACACTTACAAAATATCTAAATGCATTTAGAAATCCTTCTCGCGATGTATTCGCGTGAAATTAATCGAGTCTAATTAAACGCCATCATTTATGTTTCTCCACGGTCTCGTCTATGACTTTGTTAAGTTTACGATTCTGCCAATCGAGGGAAATATCATCGAGATGGTTGTCGAAGTCGACGAGATTTCTGTAAAGCTCCGCTTTCAACAAGGAATACAGCGCATCGGTATGCATTACTCCTTTATCATAAAATACGCTGCAAGAATAAAGAAGAAACATTTGTACGCAATAGTAAGCGATTGTAAAAAATATATGTACGAAATATTTCATTACTCGGATATATCTTTGGTCTTCCATTTGCCATCTACAAACTGTGACACTCTCAAAGGATTCGCGTTCATTCCAAGCGTTACTTCTTTATTATCCACCTGATCACAGAAGAAATTCATGAAAATAGGTATGTACGTGTATTTTTAGACAATCTCAGCTTACCACTAATACTTACGACGACAAGTAGAGCATTGCCACAGTTTTCTGCTATTTTGTCCGCCATTCTGTGAGCAGGTTTATCGGTGCTACATTAAAAGAAGGATTTTAAGGATTTTACAAGAAAAATAATTAACCTCTTTAAACTAGTAAACTGGTTTAAATTCAATAGGTACGGCAATTCTCATCGATTAGATTTGCTAAATACATAGACGAATGTGAAGCACCAAAGGGGTTACTAAATTCACCAGAATAACTTCTCCAGTGGATGAATAATAAGAAATTACCTTAGATCGTGTATGGTTTCATTGGCGAGATAATAACCTGCGAGTACTAGACCTTTGCTCATAGCATATTGATCGACCTGCAAACATTTTTACATATAAAAAAATATGTACAATACATTCATCTGGTTGTTACATATCTTAATAGACTCGCTAAAGTTGTCACATAACCTTCAATTGATCCTCGTCGAAATCAATTGATTATTATAAATGTCTGAAAATTTCCACGTTTACAATAGATACAAGAATACTATTTGACATTTTATTTGATTAATTCGTTAATTTCATAACATAGATAAGCACAACACTAAATAAGTAGTTAATAGACCAAGTGGATAATTATGTTTGCATGTGTAATATAAAAACCTTTGTGCATAAGATTGATTTTTGCGCGAGTAGGTAGGTAAATAATAGGTAGCTCATGCCAGTCATACCCGATTATTTAAATATTTACCATGGCCAAAGCAATTTCCGCCATGGGCGAGACGTGAAGGCAGATATGAAACAGCGGGATCGCATCTTCGATTCGCAGCTCCATGGATTTGCCATCACCTTTGTTCTTCTGTTTGGCTAACAATAAACCGTTTATCGCGCAATGTGGATACTTGGCCGCGTGCAATATAATTTTACAGTATGCTCGACTAGAGAACGAGATATCTGCCATTTTGATGTGTGTAGGGTTGTTTCGATACTAGTAAATACAAGTACAGTATCGATACTTTCGATTCGATGCCGAGTATATTTGGTATCGATACTTGCCGTGCGATACTTATGAGGTATCGAAAGAAAAGTACTTGGATCGAATGGAATCGAATGCGTATTATAACGGAGATACCAGAAATTCCGTCTCGTAGTGGAGGGGGAAGACAACACGCATGCGCGTGATGTCACGCCATGAAATCAAACTAAATCAGCGGCAAAAAAGTTGATGTTCCTCCTCCACTACGACACGGAAATTTCTGGCATTCCTACGTATTTCTGCGTATTAACGCAGCTGATTGTTAAAAAATGGCTCCTCTTAAATCTGAGATATGGAAATATTTTGATAAATATGACAAACAGGCAGCTAGGTGCAAACTGTGCTTTAGAACAATTAAATATTGCGGCACCTCGGTGTCTAAAGTACGTGACACACGTGTTCAGAAGTCCGTTTTCAGTAGTATTGAGTCGGTTGTTCTTATTTTATTAATAAAACTTAGTAAACACACGTGCCTACATATATAAGCCTATATATGAAACTATTTGTACCGTAACTATTTGATAGTATTTTAATAAATGGACTAGACTAGTGTCAATTGTGCTTTGTAATTTGTAATATAAATCAAAATTTTCTTATTATTTTTCGAGTGCTTTGCAATATAAAAGGAAATTTATTAGAAGAATCTAGGTACTATGGATAATGCAGAAGTAAAAATAGTTACTTTCTTTACGAAAAATAATAGTCTATTCGATCCCGATATTTAAAGGTATCGATACTTTTCCATCGATACTCGGGTAGTATCGATATGTCTATTCCGATCCAAGTAACGAGTACAAGTATCGATACCATGGTGGTATCGAATCAACCTTAGACGTGTCACGTGTGTATCCGTCGTATGTATCAGTGATTTTTTTATTTAAAAACGTAACCGTTGAGCAGTTAACACTTTACAGACGGATTGTTTTTTCTCTGTCTAAAAAATACAAATTCAAGCACAAATGTAAATGTACGTGGCGGGTGAACTTCTCCACCCGGAATAACTTCCAATGTGTGAAATTTAAAAAAGCCGGGAATTTTCTATGGGAAAGGGATTAAAGCTTTACTTCTTCCAGACACTTCCAGACTTGATAATAGTAACGATCAGACCACGAACAACGTTTTTCCAAATATTTCCCTAATTATTAGGTTTAGGACAAAGCTTGATAGGTATTTTCTTATAGAAAATTCACTGCTCCATTAAATTCTGATACAAAAAGGTATGTATGTACACATTCCATTTAAAAAATTCAAGGGCACCCTGTAAAGGTTACCCTGTAAACAAATATATAGGTAGCTAACACATTTTTAAATTCTTCCCAGCCAAGTCTATGTACACTAAATAGGACTTTCTCCGTGCAGGTAGTTGCAATCAAATATGAAATGCTAAAAGGACAGATTATGTTTGTTCGGTGGAAGATGCATAAAGACGAGTCGAACCAGAATTGAGCGAAGAGTAGACGGTGAAATGTTTATTAAGTTGAAGGGATAATTGAGAAAATACTATTTGAAAGATCGCGTGGTACTTCTGTTCCTCAGCACCCTGTAGCTTTGTAGAATGGAAAACATCCAGAGAGTTATTGATCTTTTGCACAAGAAAAAGGCGATCCGTGTGAAACAGTTTGCAGACACGATAAGAAAACAGACCGAGGAATACAATGATTTGATACATACGTTAGAAGCTACGAAAGGTTTATGACTTATAATTCTGAACTTAACTTCACAATCAAACTTGGATAATTTATATGTTTTACTTATACATATTTGTCGCAGACGAAAGGACCAGTTGTATAGAAACTGTTAGTAAAAACTTGCAGTCTTTAACCACGCACAAACATTCCATCTACAAACTCGTCCATAATTCAGAAAATGCTCCAGGGCTACCGATCTCTCACAATTATCATCGGTATAACAAGTTCCTTAGCTTGTTATTCTGTATTCTGTATTTCTTATAAGTTTCCTTTCAGGCAAGTCGTAACGTTTTTGTCAGAAGTAATTGACTTGATAAATAAATCGCAGAACGCGTATAAGAATTTTGATAACGACGACAAAGAGAACAATGTCAATTCTATAGATCTTATTAATGATATCGTAAGTTCACATCCACTGTTATACAATTCAATTACATAGGATATTCTGAATTTTTAATATTTCATGCTCTCCTTCCAGGCACTTTGTACAAATACAGTGGGAAGTGAATTATATATGGTAGAATCGTTAATTGCTAAGGTAAAAACATTACAGAGGAATGCGAATGTAAGAATACTGCTCGATTGCGATGGTAAGTAGAATTTTAGTATAGAAGTGTGTTTATAAGGTTCGATTAAAGGATACTTAATGTGGGCAATGATTGGTATAAAACCAACGAAATAGATATTTCGCTTATGGTTAGAGATACTTTTAAGAAAATACACAGGTATACAGTTGAAAATTATTGAAGATACCAGCTCTTAACACTCTTACCTTTCCATTGGACGTAGTATATAAACTAATTTCAATTGTCTGTTTATAGATGAGGACGCGGAAATTTGAGATATTGTGCTGTATCTCAAATAAGAGGATTTATACTTTTATACAAATTTTATACAATTCTTATCTTCCAAGTATCCATAGGATTTTAAATATTTAACACAGGAAGAAAATTGCATTTATAAGTTATGTTATCTTTGTACAGTATTGATTAACAACTTGCGTTTATTAAATGATCATGTCGTGTTGATAATCGAGGCTGCACTCCTCTCATGTCTCTCTCCAATTTGGATCCATAATATTCTGCGATGGAAAAAGTATTTTGGGTAAATAATATAATATATTTGATATTGTACATGTTTTCTTTCGATAGATGTTATTTTCTTACTATCAGCTCGGGTGTGATTTGCGACGTCGAATGCATAACGGGGAAAGGCAGTATTTCGTTGCGAAAATAACGTGGAATGTTCACATCTCTTTCTGGTTTCTCAGTTTCACAGGTCAGCGAGACTGAGATTGTCCTTTCTCTTTCAAGTCGAGAACTTTGAAATAAATGGAGCTCAAAGTCAGTTACATTTTAAAAGATAGACGTACTTATCGATATGCATAGGTACTTACTTCGCAACATTGTACCGTTCAGTAGCGACTTTTTTTTCTCTTTCGATTAATGCTTTAAATTGAGTCTGTAACAGGCCAAGCTTCTCTTTATGTTGACTTTCCAGATGCTTCGCATCTTTTAAAGCTTTTATTCCTTCTTCCTTTTTAGTTAAAGCTGACTATAATTCGATAAGGATAAAAGACTTGTCTTTAGAAGCTGGACCAAGTATATGTGACAAAAATTACCAGTGTTAGATTTTCAAGTTCTTTAGCACGCGTAATAAGTAATTTTTCTTTCTCTTGCAAAATCTGCTTCCGAGCACCAAGTTCATTGTTCTTTTCCTGCCATTTCAGTCTTTCTCGATTAGCAGAAGCAGTGGCTTCTTGAGCAGTTTTAATAGCTGCCTCTAGCTGTAATAATGATTCGATAATATAATATGGACACTAAATAGGTATCGCATTCTATAGCCTTGCGTACCTCTATTTTGGCAATATCATCACTATTACTCTTGAATCTGTTTAGCACTTCTAGTTGCGCTTTCTCCGCCGCTACCGCTTCTCTTTCTTCTGTAAGTAATTTCAGCTGTCTTTGTTGTTCTTTCAGCCAAGATTCCTTTAATGTCTACAATCATAGTATTAAAGTGGAAACAACAAACTTTCTGGATGTACAATCACATCGTACCATCGACTATTCGAGTCGTACAATCAATTATTCAGTTTCACATAACGATATGAAACGAAATTTAATTCAAATCGTACCTGCAAATAGCTTCTTTCCCACTTTACTTTTTCTTCAAACTGTTCTCTTTCTTGCAAGAGCTGCGCAGCTCTCTTTTCAAGCATTTCTTGCGCCTGGTTGTTCCGCGCATTCTGTATTTCAAGTTCACTTATAAACCGTGTAAAACGAGCGTCGAATTTCGTTGTTGTTTCCACAAATTTATTACGGTGATCTTCCAAAGTTCTATTCTGATCCTTTAATTCGAGCTTCCGGGCTGTAAACATTTATCGCATAACAGAAATCAGATAACACAACGTCGCTACATTTAATGTCAAGTATATTTTTGTTTTTTAATGTTTAGAACATTTTTATTTCAGGTTAAACGTAATGATAAATTATTAATTGAATTATTAATCGGTTATTCGTTAAACCTACTTCGTATATCATCTTCGTGCGTTTTGAAATAATTCTCTCGTAACTGTAATACTTCATTATTTTTTAGCTCTATCACTTCGTTGTTTTCCTTCATAGTTTCAACAATAAAATGAACTTTTTCCAATATATTCTCTATGTCAGCCTTTCTATTCGTCACAGTTTCTATCATTTGATCTTCTGTCTGCTTGGCTCTAGATATACTTTCCATTATATTAGAATATTCTGTTTCCACAAGTTTTATATTTCGAGCATGTAACTGGTTAAGTTCTTCAACGTGTCGAGCATGTTCACTCTGATGAAAAAATTTTAATATAAATCTACATTGTTAATAATGTAATCGAATTTCCATGTAACGTGTGCACATATACGCAATACTAAATAGATTATAAAAACCTTTAATTTATGTATTTCTTCTTTGTAAAAACTTTCTATTTGCACTTGTTCATTCCTTAATTTTTCAAATTTTGCTGTGTAATCAGTCTCTAAGGATTCGATTTCCTGTTTTGTTCGCTCCTCTAATGTTATCATTGCTCCTTTGAAAAATGCAATTTGCCTTCTAAAACAGAAATTTTTGGTAAATGTTCTTTAAGAATATTATATAATGGGAATACATATATTAGAGAACATACTCGTAAAAATCTGCTTGATATGTTACTTCATTTTCGTGTCTTTCGTTTGTAGAGGATAACATGCTTTCTAATTTAGATTTTTCTTCTTTTTCATTTACCGAGTTTCTTTCTTTTTCACTTTCCCCTGAATTGCAGCTATGGTAAATTGATGCGGTACTTGGCACTGAAATAGGTTGGGCCATCAATGTCTTGAAAAAAAACAAACAAACAAAAAAACATATTTTAATCAGATTCAACACTCTTTTGATCGCAAGACTTTGATCTCATAAGTAAAACAATGCTCACCTGAATATATCGATTAATGCGTTCCTGTTGTATTTTTATTTGCGTCTCCAGTAAAGCCTGCTTTTCAAGTTGTAATTTTAGGAGAGCATCGAATTGTTTCTCTTGATTACAGAGCACGGCGCGTTGACTATCCGATACTTTACTCAATTGTTCGTGTTGCTGGGAAAGCACCGCTGCTGTTCTTAATTCATGTTCTTGTCGCTGCATGGTCATAATCGCAGCTTGTTGATTAACTTGTGTACCAAATAATAGGGAGAAATGGTCTGGGGCACGCATAGCTTCCAAGCCCTTCTCATCAGCTACCCTTAAATCCGACGAACTTGTAATATCTCGAAGTGAAATATTTTCATTAATAGATACTTTTCCATCTTTATCTTTCAACCTTGCCTCCTCTGCTTCATCTATCTTCTTATTTTCTAATTTCTTTCGACCGCCCAACCATTCTGGTAAACTCTCCTCTGACTTGGTATTGTGTACATCGGACTCTCTGGCTGGCGTAGTTTCATTCGGCGTCTTAAAAATCAGAAAAATATATTGAAAACTGTAAGATATATTGTATTTCTTTGTGTTTGCGAATCGTTGTTAGCTAGTTCAAAGAGTAAGAGTTTTATTATATGCCAGCAATTAAGCATAATTACCAATTCAAGGCTTTGGTCAGGCAATAAATCTGTAGATAGTAAACCGAGAGGATCATTTATGATTTTTGTAGTCCGTCTACCTCTACGAGGCTCTCTCGTAGGGAGCGTGGTTGATTGCACTGTAAGGTGAGATCTCGGTTTCTCTGTAGTGTTTGCGAGTACCGCAGGTTGTACTGAAACTCCTGATTCCGCTTGTTCAGTGTTTCTATAAATCATGGAATCCATTGTAACAGATGAACGAGGTTTATTCTCAAATAAGTTCTCTCTTAACAATGATCTTCTTGGTTCACGATCATCTATTGTGTCTGATTTATCGATTAAACTTGCTAAGACATCCGCCTCTTCGTTCCTAGATACACTTTTCTGTCTTTGTACATTTCTTTCTTTAGACAATTCACTTTGTAATAAATTAGAGTTAGTTTTAGAACTTGGCTGACCACTTGGTTTCTGTGAAAACAATTGATTAACATCTCTTTGCTCTATATTAAACTTTGATTCCAATTCTATATTTGATTTGATACTTGTCGTCGATGGTGTTTTGATCTTAAATAAGTCTTCCATTAGGCTACTTTTACTACCAGCCGTGAATAAATTTTTCTTTTCCTTCAAAGAAATTTCCTCGTCGGATAATACGTCCGCGAATGAATTATCTTCGGTCGGATCTGTGTAACAATAATTTCGTTTTAATAAAATAAGAAATTGTACTTCAGGATTTTTGATAAAGCTAATATTACATCGAATCATGAACTTCTACTCTATCCTTTCTTGCTATTTTAAATATCAAATCACCTTTGAATATCACCTTTCTTTTCATTTCTTTATCCAACTGCGCGTTAGAATCTTTGAAAATACTCGTAGAAGACTTTGACCTTCTAAATGAGTCATTAAATAGTTCCAAATCCAAACTGTCGATATCTTCTAATGCTTGTGTGATTTCCTCCAAATTAACATTTGACCTTTCCATCTGTATAAAATTATGTATAATAAAAATGAATGTAACAAAAACAACAAACTTTTGTACAATTCCAATAAGCTCATTAAGCTATTCAAGTTTCGTTTTCGTTACTAATATATATATGTAAAATATATTATATATATATGTAAAATGAAGGGAATCAGTACCTCGGAAGGAATACAACTGAACTATTTGAATTGTGTCATCAGCAAATGTAGCTGGAAAAATCATTTCTCGTAACTATGTTGTTCCCATTGTTCTCCAATGGTGTAAGCAGTTTCCATAGAAACTACAGAGAAAGGTAAAGCAGTTCTCGAAGTGTACGAGAAATTTTTTAATGTAAATAATAATAAATCTGTTTGAAATCAGCGTTGTGTGGCTGCGAGATTTACTTATAACGGGGTTATAGAACTGTTAAAGCTCTAAACAATGGTAAATTACTAAATTACTCGCTACTCGAATAAATTACTGGACGTGTCTGTTCCAGCCTTTACTCACCGATTTCAATGAAACTTTGCCAGTAGCTAGAATAAAGTATTAGATAGTTTACAACATATCTGGCAATAATAATCCTCCTCCTCAGCTGATTGTCACAAATTCCACAGGATTTATTCTCTATTAGGGATGCCGATTTAAAATCGATCTTTGAAAGATCGATAATTCTTGTCACGATTTTCGATTTTTTAAATCGATTCTCAAGACAGGGATCGATTCGACGATCGTATCGCAACCAAAGGGCGGTATTCTCAGTCGCTACTTATTCTTAAGCAACGTCTGAGAATACCGCCCAAAGAGATCGTGAATCCCTAGCGGCGTGTAGCGTAAACTCTAGAAGTGCGAAATTTGAATCAGACCATACAAATGTAATAGGAAAGGGAAGCAAAAGTAATGTTAGCACAACTCCGAGAAGTTTGAAAACAGTTAGATGTTCTTTTAATAGATATATTACAAGATTAGAATAGATATATTACAAGCAGATGTTTGAACATTTGAATTCCACTTTTATCCCTTCTCCTAAATGTGTAAAGCCAGTGCAAAGGTGTTAAACACTTGATAAGTAAGAAATCGATATCCGAGAGGAAATGTAACGATGAATAGAAATTTATCTTATTAATAATTCTCCGATTGGCTCCTAGTACATATCTACGGGCATTTTGTTAGGATTACAAGAAACTAAACTAAACGAAAATAAAAACCTGTATCTATAGTCATGTTCGCATTGTCACATAAAAAACCTTTGACTGCACCCATTTTGCAATGTAGGGTGTCCAAAACTACCCTCCATTTTTTTTTTATTCTAATGAATCGATCTCGATGGGATCGATTTTTTGGTTCCGATTTTTTTACGAATCGATTCTTTGCATAACGATCTGAATTGAATCGAAAAATCGATTCTATGGGAAAGATCGGCATCCCTATTCTCTATGCTTATAGCGAATTCGGCAGGCACGCACTGGCACTGCACTGGTGCCAGAAAATAACTTGGATTGGTTGATTCTTATAGAGCTTCTTGGTTTCTATCAGAAACAACCAATCCAAGTTATATTTTGGCACCAGTGCAGTACCAATGCGTACCTGCCGAATTCGCTATTACATATTTACCACCTATACATGTATATATGTACATGTATGTACATATGTACTATGCAACGTTGCCAAATTTCCGAAGGGAAGCCGATTGTGTAGTAATTTGATTGTGTAAGCCTACGGCCTAGTGTACTATTACGAATTTTAGCGGGCAAATTGGGATGAGGACGCGGGTTGGTGCCCGTGGAGCGCTGAACCGCTCTGCTCGTTGGAGTGCGCGGGTATTTGAAATAAAACAAGATGTATTTGTACTACTCAAGAAGCTGGTTGACGATAGAATGATGCAGTGTTAAAAAAACAGCCCCCAGGATCCTGCTGATCCTCCCTTACATCCTTGTTGTCCAATCAGCACGATTGCATCCCTCAAGCTTCATCAGTGGGTTGTCCTTCGCCCTTCCTTCACGCTTCCTCCCACTCTCGTCTGGTGATCGAGGCACGCTCCCCGTTTTACATATAGTGGTACATAGGCTACGTACAGTACATACATATCTCGCAGTAGTAGCCACATAGTAGCCACTAAGTAGCCACACAGCACAACCCACACAGCACGACGTCCGGCAAAGTCCCAAAGACGTCTAAAAGGCGTCCCCAAGACGTCTTTGAGACGCCTTTTAGACGTCTTTGGGGACTTTGCCGGACGTTGTGCTGTGTGGGAACCCTCGGGGTCAAGACGACGTCGCCTGGAGAAAGTTTATGGCTTTATGACTTTCAGCCTCCCCCGACTGGAGTTTTTACCCTAACAGGACATCGGCAGTTATTGAAAGGGAGGACAGAATTTTAAGCGCTTTTACGAGACGAGCCGCGACGAAATTTGGCACGCAGATGTGCAAAGGAAAACGTTAAGTTATTTACTATCCTCGCCTGGTCTAACGGTAACTTGAAACATTCAAAACTAGCAAGGAAAACCCCCCCGAGAAACACAACGCGCTCTATAATAAACTCTTCCTCGTCCTCCGTTTCAAATCTCGCTGCTACGTATACTCTACATATCGATTATATACATTTCCGCGGCCATATTCAAGCGATAGCGTAACAGAACAATACGTCCATACATACATACATGCATACATACATACATACATGCGTATACGCGAAACAGTTTCAACCAACTTTCCTCCTCGATCGTCACGAAGGAAGTTTTTACGGGTACAGTTGCCTCCAGCCTCTAGTAGACATTCGTGCAGGGTGGTCTGGTGCGTTTGAACGCTAATAAGCTGAATAAGCACCGTACGTTGAAATAATAATGAATTTATGAATCGAGAAATGACAGAATGAGGCTTCAAGGAACCTCCGTCACCGGCGCTGATATTAGTAGGGGAGCAGTTTGATACTATACTAAATAGTACACGATAGTACACGATAGTACGTATGTGACTTCCGTGGTTCCTCCAAATCGATAATACGTTGGAAACTGTTGATGTCAACCGAATATTAATTCTCAGTCTACGATCCTTCCGATCTTTTTCATTCGCAATAAAATTCTCATCTCTCGTTGGACGACCTTACGATGCAGAGTGTCATTAATTCTGTAAAAGGCACCGCGCTTGGTGTCGCCGAATACTTAACCCCTGTACTAAAGGTATGCTAAAGCATAATAAACCGTGTAACCAGTACCTATGTCAACCCTTTATTCACTGTTCGATCGTTCGTTCGTTCGTTGCTGTAATAAATTTACCATACAGCTTCGATATTTTTAAGATAAATTTCCGTATAGAAATCTTGGACAATCTTGTTGATCTCTGTTGTCGTCGTAGCTACAACGAACGTTTATCTTTTAAATGTATACCGTATAATATTATTCTTTTTACAATGTTAAATATCATACTCGATGCATTCTGGCATTCAAGCGTTCCAGGAAATGCTTTCTATGTAACGAACAAGGTGCAGAGTCGAAATAAAATGGATTTATAAAAATAATTTTCTAAAAATGTATTTATAGTATTTCCAGTGAAGCTTTGTATATAACTCTTGACGCGTATGTACATGTACTTTTAGCTCGCTTATTAGCTATATTAATTGAAACTCTACCTTTGCTTTTCGTGCTTATCATTTTTAATCCTTTCGGTGCTAAACACTTTTAATTATATTTACTTTTACTATTCGCGCCGCCTCGATGAACTAAATACAAACTGTGTCTCCATAGCACCCAAAGGGTGAAAGGGTGAAAGGGTTTGATCGACTACCTAAATGTGTTAATATTTTTCAACGAATCAACTTCCAGTAGGAAAGGCAGCATATTTATGTTGTACTTGAAATGTAACTTGTAACATTAAAGGAAAGTAAATTTCGAGAAACTGGAGTATTAACGCCAGAAGAATTTGTGGCAGCAGGTGATCATTTAGTACATCATTGTCCGACATGGCAATGGGCTACCGGTGACGAGAACAGAGCGAGGCCATACCTTCCCAAGAGCAAGCAGTTTTTATTGACACGTAATGTTCCTTGCAGTCGCAGATGCAAACAGGTACTATTGTTCTCAACGAAACGATACGACTCCATTATTTAGCACAGGCCTGGGATTTAAGTGAACGCAGCGGCCGATTTTCAGAGGCAACGCCTCCTTTCTCCCGCCTCGCGTCTTGGCCCCCGCGGCGGCCCAACAGCTAGGAGTGCCTCAGGCCCGTACCATATGAAGCGCGCGTGGCGCGTTGACAAAACAAAAACGCACCGACAATCGTGCTCTCTGGGACGATATGGAAGCCTATTGATACAATGTCACGCTAATACGCCACGCGCGGTTCACGTGTTACGGGCCTGAGGCACTCCTAGCTGCTGGGCCGCCGCGGAGGCCAAGGCGCGAGGCGGGAGAAAGGAGGCGTTGCCTCTGAAAATCGGCCGCCGCGTTCACTTAAACCCCAGGCCTGATTTAGCATACTAAATCGCCGATAGTAACTTCTCTGACTATATTTTAGATCGAATACACTAAGGAACAAGAATGCATTATAGAAGCAGATGACCCAGAGGGTGGTTGGGTAGATACACACCATTACGACGCTAGTCTTGGCGGTATCGACGACAGAGTAACCGAAATGACATTGGAAGAAACGCATCTACCTCGGTCGATTGGCGCGGGGGAAAATAATGGCGGCGACGACGACGACGACGACAACGACGGCGGCGACGACAACGACGACGACGACGAAGATGATGATGGGGATGGCGAGGATATGGAAGCTTTCGAAGTCAGTGGAATGTTGGATGAACAAGATAAGGTACAGAAAGTACAGTCTATAAACGGATGTAACGTATCTACATACAATGATCTACTGATTCGCATTCAGTAGCGAATTTAACAGGTCGGCTGATGAGCAAAAAAATTATGATCAGGTATAGGCATAGGCCCGTTTTTAATCAACTACCTCTTCATTTTCCCGAAAAAATGGGCCCCTCGGAACGTTTGCCACCGAGCTCTTTTCTTAAATTCGCCACTGAACGCATTACTATAGAAAATATCTTGGCCTAATTAAATTTGAATTAAAAAGTACGCAGCAGAAACTGCAAAGAAACCAGTCAAGGAGAAGTGGGAGGCATGTTCCGAAGGAGAAATAATTCACACACGTACATACGACTTATACATCACGTACGACAAATATTACCAAACACCCCGATTGTGGCTTTTAGGATACGACGAGGTTTGTTCTCTTATTCGTAGAATTTAGAAAGTGCTTCTTAACTTACAATTAATACCATCTTCCTTTTACAAAAGAATCGCAAGCCTCTGACGATGCAAGAAATGTACGAGGATGTTAGTCAGGACCACGCAAAGAAGACCGTGACGATGGAGGTTCATCCTCATATACCGGGACCACCGATGCCTTCGGTTCACCCCTGCAGGTAATTTTCAGCAACTACTGTTACTACTACTGTTGAGAAGAACAGTAGAAGTAAGAAAATACATATTTCTATTACTATAAACGATAGTTTTTTTATTGCGATAAAATTGCAGACACGCCGAAGTAATGAAGAAGATTATCGAAACAGTAATGGAAGGTGGTCGCGAGCTTGGTGTGCACATGTATTTGATAATATTCCTAAAATTTGTGCAATCCGTAATACCCACGGTTGAATACGATTACACGCAAAATTTTATGCTGAATGCTTCCGGTTAAGAGAATTTCCACGGCTTCATGGATTTCGATCGTATCTACTTTGAGGGTGATCTTGATTTTAGTTTTTCAGCGCATAAATAACGGAACTGAGAGGACTGTGAACTGTCATTACAACGTAATAAACTCGTACCCTTGCATGGTGCTCGGATATAAAATTGAATTTTCGTCCCCTCAGATTATTTGTAATGATTAATGTTGTTATTACCTTATCGCCTTTATACGAATACCAGCGCATTACTGCAGATTTCTCAAATAAACGATGAATCGACTCGAAGAAACGATAAATCTTCTCATCTCTATCTTTATTAAACATTAGCGACGAAGCTGCACAGTGCTGCACAGTGCCTACATGCGTACCGGTACAGCGTACAGGTACATATCTTTTCTTTTCAAACAGAAGCAACAATGCCTTGAAATTCGTAAACCAGAGGTCGTTGCCTCCGATCGGTATTAAAAAATGGCGATACTTGAGCGTTCCGTGTTTACATGTCATTCGTCGCGTTCAACGTTTGCGAGCGAAGGGTTCATGCAAAGGACAGTATCTTTATCCGTGTGGCAATCTGTTAATGACACGTCTAGCGCGTTACGCGCAATGTAAATTCTTCATCGACCTACCCTTTTTGTAATTCTTCGATTTTTCATAGGTTAGGAAGAGTCGTCGTTGATATATATTTAGAAACTTGTAATAAGCACGTAAATACCTAGTATCTCTCATATATATTATATGCGAAAAGAACATTTCAAGGAAAATGTCGACTCTATACGACCAGATAAAGCTTCTTTACGAGCAGTGTTTATATTCAAATGTTATTTCACTAGTAAGTACATAGATGTAACGAGCGATTCAAAATACTTCCTTTCCATAGAACTTCGATACAGTTAAATCTGTGGAAGCGAGACGCCAGTGTATTTGACCAGTATACTCCGTCAATTTAGTGGACTGTTAAGATTATTATCGCGAGACGACGATCTACAATATAATCGCTTGATATCTAATAATATAATCGTTTCCATGGTATAGGCAAATTTAGTATTATCCCTCAGCGAACACAATTCGGATCTGTTACCGATACATGGAAAGTTTCATATTTACGTTTATTACGCCGACGCTCACTTTTACTTGGGCAAATATAAACGAGCCGAAGCGCTTTATAAAAAGTCTTTGCAATTTCGCAAGTGTCTGTTGAAATCAAAAGGTGCCACGAAGCCTTTGGAAGGTCAGAAGGATCTTCCGACGGACGTCGACATAAAATTCCAGATACATCTGTGTTTAATAAGATTGAAGAATTGCCAAGAAGCGCTTCAAGTGCTCCAAAGCATTCCTGGCAAACAGAGAACACCGAAGGTAAATGCATTTACACGTCAATTCTCACTCGTGTCTTTACATATTTGTTCGATTCCAAGGTGAACATGGCTCTCGCCAAAATGTTCCAAGAGCAAGGAATGGAGCGTTCCGCGATTACGACTTACAAGGAAGTTTTAAGGGAATGTCCCTTGGCGTTAGAAGCTGCGGAAGGTCTGCTCTCTCTCGGTGTGAAAGGAATAGAAGTGAATTCGTTGATCGTAGGTTGCGCGTCCAATCTCTCGAATTTAGACTGGTTGAATACTTGGATCAAAGCTCACGCGCACATACACAATAGAGAGTATACCCATGCAGTGTCGACACTGAGGTCTCTAGATAATGTTAATCTACTAAGAGATAATTTCAATCTATTGACAACAATGGGAGAATGTTATTACTACGCCGGAGATGATAAAAATGCTCTGTTATGCTTGCGAAGAGCCAGGATTATAGAGCCAGATGCGATGAAAGGGTAATACTAATAATAACAATCGGTTGGTCTACTCGACCGGTGCATAAAATCGATAAAGAAATATTTTTGAAATTATTATTATTATTATTATTATTACTACTACGCAGGGTTGACGTTTATGCAGCGGTATTATACAAAACTCATCATATTAAAGAACTTGAAAGACTGATCTCTGTAGTGACAGCGAGCAACGAATGTACCGGAGAAATATACGTCGCTATGGCGTATTCTCTCTACGCTGCTGGAAAAAGTGGTAGGGCGGATACTTTGACAGCCCAAGCTTTGAATCTGAGTCCGAACGATATAGAGGCAACGATACTTCGGGGGAATATTCTTATCGAGCAAAAGAAGTATCAGGATGCGCTTTTTTTCTTTAGACACGCGGTACAGCTAAAGCCGTATCGCTATGAACCGCACAAGGGTTTAGTAGATTGCCTGGTAGGGATGCACAGATTACGAGAAGCCCTCAATATCGCAAGTGGATCTTGCAAACAGCTCGGGCATACTGCGAGGGTTCTCACTGTAATTACACGATTCAAGTTTAACACGAAAGATCCGTGCGATTAATTACGAATAAGAGTGAGGAAAGAAATTTCTTTACAGCTGTACGCTTCCGTGCTCATGAAGGATCCAGTTTCCGTTGGTAAAGCAAAAAATCTGTTGGAGAAGGCTTTGCTTCAGGACGAAGTCTACTTGCCCGCGGTTTATTTGTTAGCCGAGATATACGAGCAAGAGATGAACTTGGAAGCCGCAATCGCGTTACTCGAAAGGCAAGTGGAAATTCAATCGACGTGTAAACTGCATCAGATGCTCGGGGATCTTTGGGCAAGAGTTCACAACGAGGAGAAAGCTTTGGATCATTACGCCATTGCATTGAAGTAGGTTCTTTGAAACTACTTATTAGAAATGAGTGTGCGATGTAATAGCTAACGCGCGTCTTTAAAGCGATATGATGTGTCAAACCAGTCTAGATCCGAGCAACAGAAGGGCCTTGGAAGGAATGCATCGGCTAGATAACTCTTCAAATAAGTTGGATTCAGCTTACTACATGACCGTGGGCGAAGAACAAACAGATACCACTTATGATGTTGGCGATGGCTTACCGGATACCGATAATGATGAAGCTCCAGACGAAAGTGAAACCGAGGCTGTATGGTCAGACATGGATCTCGAAGCAAATAGTCAATAATAGAAAACAGTTTGTTCTAACAAACAACTAAATACTAAATACTAAATACTAAATAGCCTCGGTACGATTAAGTTCGAGCTGTAACTTCTAACTGTACTGTTACTTCTGTAAATTATAATGAAAGTATAAAACGTTTCAAGAGCAAGGAGTCTCGCGACAACAAGCGAATTACATACATTGAAAATTTATTTTATATTTCTTCTGTACTTGAAAAATTCTCAACAATGTAGGAAGAAAGCGATCGAGTTCGATCTTTCTCATTTATTCGTCCAAAAGGTACAGTATCGTTTTCCACGATATTATTCGCCTTCGGAATTACATATCGTGTACACGGAATAGAACTACATACTACAGAGTTTATTTACACGCTATACAGGATTGGAGATTCATGGAATCGATAATACTATTAATGCGCGAATTTATCAATCGATGTACATCGTACATATACATATTTCGTTCACCTATCTCGAGAAAGAAAGGGGGCAGCAGGTGTCGCGCAAAGGACAATTTGGCGGGGTTGCCCGACAAGGGGGAAGGCCCGTATCCCCCTTTACGGCAAAACAAAAACATTTTTTTGGGATTCGATGTATTAGAAAACGCAGAATTCAGTCTTAAAGGTAGGAAGCACGCGTATTTCCTAAGTAGCTCGCTTTGGTCTTCGAACTGCGTTCATATTATGTGTATGTATATGTTTGTACATGCATCTCGACGCATCATACTTATTTGATAATGCACATATCCGTAAGCATCTCGACGAGATTGTGAAGGCGTTACACATCTCGAGAATTTTCACCACGCGAGAAAATTAATAAATAGGAATGACCAGAAAAATAGTTGGGCATGAAACGTGAAAGAATCGACCGCGAGACAGAATCAATATGTACGACTGATCGCTACAATGATCATCCTTTACCGTTCCTTTACTTGTCGTCACAATGGGTTACGCCTGTTATTCTTTCGATATTCGTCTATACGGTTCCCTCCCACCCTCTATCCGTGGTTCTCTCGCGTTGTTTGTTCGTTTCGTACTTGTTCGAAAGTTTTCACTTGTACCCTCGAGCCTTCTGAACAGGAGGAGGAGGAAGAGGAGGAGGAGGCGGAGGCGGAGGCGGAGGCAGAGGTGGAGGAAGAAGAGATAATCGAAGACGAGGAAGAGGAGGAAGAGGAAGACGACGGGTCCTCGCCGCCGATCGAAGTGCCAGCCGGACCGGGGGACGGACTGTCCACAGGTCGAAACGAGAAACCGGGGGAGTCGAGACTGGAACAAGATTCTGGAGTTCCGGTAGAGCTGATAGTTGGATGCAAACTAGATATCGCCACGTCCAATCTAAATAACATACGTATCATAGATACCGACGATCGAACGATCGAACATTACATTTCTCTTTCCTCGTTTAAATAGCAACACAACTTACCTAGATGCGGCCGACGTTAATAGGCCAGAGGTACGTTTTGTTGGTGGCTGTAATTGATGATCCATTCCAGAATCGTCTAATTCGAATTTTCTTTTAACCGAGGCCAGGGAACTTGGTCGTATCGCAATAGGACTTAAACTCCGTCTAAATACCGCGAGAGATCAGTTCAATTCCGCGATAACGGGTCTACGTCTATTTTTTATAGATAAAAATAAGCATACCTTGTAGCAAAAGCTTTTCTAGTAGGGCTAGGCGATAAGTTATTCTTCCAAGCAACCGCGTGAACACCAGGCGAATAACACTGTCTCTGACCGAAGGTTGCTCTTGTCGGTGACGGCGAAGAATACGCAGTCGAACCACTTACCGACAAGTTGATACTGAGCGGATCGAGGACTCGTTTTGCGATTGGTCCTGATTCTATCTTAAATTGTAGCGAAGCTGAAGCTGAATCTGAGTCCTTAAAGGACAGCCCTTCCGCTTCGATAGTGAGATCCTCCCAAGACTGAGAGATTTGCATGGCACTATGTATTTCTTTCTCGTGTGCTGCTTCACGACCAGCAACGTCGATGCACTCTTCTTGCCGTAGCTGACTAACGCGCGGAGTTAGCCTAGGAACGGTTCCAGGACTCTGGAAAAATAAATATGGCACTTATCAACTGAGATTTAGATTTTACGCTACGTATACTAAGAAGGGCATAATTCTTACGCTAGTGCTGAAGCGTCGCGTACGAGGAGAATTTGAAAATATATTAAAGTTGGATGGAACATCCCTGAAAACAATTTGTATGGTCATTATAAACATTTCGGTGAAACTGGTATACTTTACATACATATTGCAACAATTCGAGCGCTGCTATTGACTCGTAGTATAAGCACAAGGATCAGACAGTTGATAACGAGTTACCTTGGTGCAGTGGCGGAAGGTGATGTTACAGACATTGTTGCTGCGATCTTGTTGATCATGGGTGCGCTACTAGATCGTTTCAAACTGACTATCGCACAGTCAACATCCATGATCGTCCAGATCAGCTATCTGTTGCTGCATCTGTGCATTGGCTCTAGTCGAGGAGTCTTGGTACATTGGAGCGCGCACAATAATGTTGACCACTAAGCGGACTGACACCCAACTCTTGGTTGGCGGTGAATGCCTCCTCCGGCTGCTGCTGCTGCTGCACGAACATTCAACAATAGCGAATCCTGTCCTTTGGCACGGGAACCGAGAAGATGCCGCATTTGAGCTACCATTTAAACTCTGCCGCTCCGTCCTGGGTCTTGCTATTTCACGCGCTGTTAGCGCGGAATTTCTGTACTTTATCGTCAGTTTCGCTAAGGGAGACGACAGGGCAAAGCGGGCTACCGATGAACAGATACTGTCGGGTCGAGAGTATGCATAGCAGGAGAGCGAAACGGCGACAGACTAATCTCCGCGCTTTTAATCTCTGGCTGCTACTCGAACCCTATCGTCCAGGAACCGGGTTAGAAATTCCAACTCGTTTTTAATATTTCGCAACGTCTGATTCTCCCCGACAAGCACCACTTGGCTGCCAGCGGAAATTGCTATTACTTCGCACGGCTGTCGAACTGTGTCGAACTATCGTCTCTTAACGCGAGGCACGCGTATGTCAGACCTGGCTATGATCCCTTATTCCCTTTGCTTCCTTACGAAAAATCGTACCGGACTCGTTGGTAGCCTTGTGCCTTTCGTTAAGTCCATGGACCTAGGAATACATGAACGGATCGTAAAACTTAGCAGCTACTTGTATAAATTATCGGTAAGGGGAAAGCAGGGAGGAGGATCGTAGCGTAGTATCTTCGTCGGTACTCCTCTGAAATCATTCTCTCTCTCTCTCTCTCTCTCTCTCTCTGCCTTTCGAGAGCGGCAACATTTGAGTATTTTCAAGACAAGTATCGCGTAAGAGTAAAATAAGTATGTACATAGTTCCGAATGGCGCGTGGTGCACGCTGCTTTTAAATTCGGCGATCATTCCTCGCGAAAAAGATCAAGCGGTGTCGAGCTTGCGATCATTTTCTCGCTACGAATTTATATGGTCCATGGTGCGAAGCAACAGGGGCACCGTTTTTATCTAGATGAAAATTTCGAATAAATGGAATGGAAAGCGGAAAAATATTTATTCGTTGTTCGTTGAGCAAAGATGAACTTGGATTATCTCTGGTCGACGGCGGGTAACGAATAAACAGATTTATTTCACAGATAAAGCGATATACATTTTTCTTCACTCGAGACACTTTTTATCTTCACTTTGGTGCGAAACTTCTATCGGTACCCGCATCTTTATCCGAAATAACAGAATTAAAGCTGAATATGGTACATGAAATGGTTAAGGAAGGAGACCTTTTAATTTCTCTTTAGTTACATAGGGGCAGGTTTCGACTCGAAGTATACATACGTATACGTGTTAGCTAGCCCCGTTTTCTCTTATCGTTAATTCGTTTATATTAATTTCATAGAAAATTAAATTTATCTAATATAGGAATAGTAAAGACCCACACAGCACAACGTCTGGCAAAGTCTTAAAGACGTCTAAAAGGCGTCTCAAAGACGTGTTTGAGACGTATTTAAGACTTTGCCAGACGTTGTGCTGTGTGGTGATATAGACTCTCTTGATACTTGGAGCAAGATCTAATCGATGAAACTGTATTGGGCGTTATTCGAAATATGTATCCACTTATCACTCGAATGCAGAGAAACGTTTTAGTTTCTCTCAATAGAATTATCTTTAGCCGTAGGGTATCGCAGTCCAAAAAAATTCGTTTATTCGATTATTTAAATACCTAACTGTTTCTCGTGTTCGAATGATTTTTCAAATGTAAATTGCTTTCATAAGCTTCTGAACTTCCCTAAGCTTAGTTTTCTCTCTGTTTTGATTCATTAAATTTAACACAAATTATTTATAGTAAATTGCACAATCACAAATAGGTAACGCATTCCTCAGATTCGTGTTTTTATTACATAATCTTAACAAAAGAGTACGCATGTACATACATACTTCTAAATCCATTTAATTATTAGAATTATGTATTACTTTATTTGATTGTTTTTTTTTTGGAAATGTGCCTCGTTCAAGTACGTATAATACAATGTAATAGAATTTCTCAATGTTAACGAGCAATAATAGGTATTTTATTTAGCTACTTTATTTAAATGATAGAAAATTTCTTTTTAAATAAGGATCTCTAACACGTGCGAATGAATTTCTCTACGCTGCTTATTGTTCGTTTCAAACAGCATTATTTATTTCCTTTTCCGATCCCTGAATTAGGATGGAAAATTAAAAATGTCCTTGAGCAACGTTAGAAGGTTTTATTTTAGATTTGCTCGCGTCAACTCTACTCCTGTACGTACCAACGTATAACGGAGCGGAGTTGCATGGAAACAAGAGCCGCTTAGTTATAAGTAATTGAAATTTCGTACAAACAAAAATGCCATTGGATTTCCCATTAAAAAAAAATCGATCTATCCTATATCTACGTCCGCGTACTGCATATTTAACTGAGTATCTATTATCTGGAAAAGTTCAAGCGGTTGCGGTATTCTGCCAGTTTCCAGCTTCGACCATATAGGAACATCTAAAATATTATTAAACATTATTTTTCAGCACAGCTGCACGAATTACTGCGAGCATACGCGTCGCGGCAAGATAACGCACTGTTTACCATTGAAATGTATTTCAAAAGCTCCCGATGATATGAGTTGCCCTTCTATCGCATTGAAAATGAAGAATATCATCATACAAGAATAAAAGCGATTATCTACGCACCATCGCCAGATGGGTGGTAGCGGTTGTCCCCAGTTGAATCCACTTATTATCAGTACTATTAATAAAATTTTAACAAAACCCTAACAAGAGAAAGCAAATGATTATCGCATCAATGATTATTGGATATCGCGTAGAACCGAGATGAGAAGAATATATTATCATTACTAGTATTTTAGCGATTAGCATGTTATATCCAGGGGGATTGTAGTTCTCGCCGTCCATCTGTAAGTCTGGATATTTCTGTCGAAGGATGCCGACATATTCCTCGAACACTTTTCTGTATCCGCAAGAGTAACTGGAAAAATGAGTAAGACAGAAGCGTTAATCGAATGGAAGTTAAAATATCTATTGATTCTTATGCGACTGTATTCGAGTGTTCGAGACTCACCAGTAGAAGAATTTTAACGCTGGGCCCGTTTTCGTGCCGAGTTTGGTTAGCGGAACTTGATTGTCATCGGCTTTGGTGCCCAATGCGCATAAAACGATGTAAAAGCACAGAGTGAATTTCACGAGGCGCATCATCCTTTTTAAGTCATCGAAGTCCCGTCGGTTGCATAAATTTTCATGAAAAATGATTAATTCGATTTATTTACGACTACCGAGAAACACTAAACTGAGTGGTAGTGGTAGTGGTTCTTCGCTCTTAGCCTCTTACTCCCACCTCTATACCGCTCCATTCGCTATCTTCTAAGTTCTATGGTTCTAACGGCCTACGCTTCTCGGCTTCCTTCCACAGTTCCACCAAATACATACGTACATATGGAGTAAAGTAATGTATGTACTTTATAGGTAGGTAGCGGTGTGACCGTGTGGAGCGGTGCCGAATCGAACCGATCTGAACCGAATCACCGAATTGTCAATCGAGCGAAACGGAGTTAACCGTAACAGAATTCCAGCGAAGTCGTTGAATTTGGTTGAATCTTAGTGGATAATAAATCTGAATAAGTCAAATTCGGTTCTCGGTTCTCGGTCATCGTCTCACAGATCTTATTGTTATTCAAATTTTGTCGCACAGTTGAGATGGAAATTTTCAGATTACATAGTTTTTGCCGTTCGAACTTCTCTCACTTTTGCTCACTTTGAAGATTCATATATATATTGCCCGAAGCGAATGTACATACTTACATATTGCGTGGCGTGGAGAATGAGGCTAGGGTCAGAGATCGGTGTTGTTTATTGTTAGTAAAGCGAAGCGAAGGGTTTTGCTATAATCTTTATTTAAAAATTTTTGTACTAAACACACACATACATATAAGTATCACAATTCTAGATTAGCTAGCGAAACGTAAAATGTATGGTAGAATGACGCGCTTAAAATAAAGATGATCTTCATAAAACGTTTGGCTGTTATTTTTAAAAAGAATTTTTTCCCATGTTCTCTTTAAACGTGACGGAGGCCTCTCTCCGTTTTACAAATAAATACTGCGAGTATTTCTAGCACGTAAATAGAATACTTTTGAAATAGTAATATAGCTAAATGCGATAATGCGAGAGCTCGTAACGGAACGAGGTAAAGCAAAGTGCTGAACATAGTAGTTATTTATCTGTTATGCGCTGAATGGGACAGAGTGTGTATTCTTCGCGTGCACAGATTTATTACGTTGATTCCTTTAGCGTACAACCTGAAGGTTTAGCGTACAACTTTGTAAATAGAATATTCCACCGCTCGAACTTACCGCGGACTTTGATCGATAAGAATGCCCACTACTCAGAGCGATCTCTCCTCGAAGTGTACCTTGCAACTTTTGCAAAGACCATCTTGGCAGCGGTATATCCAAGAAAATTCAGAAGTTGGATAGTTTTCCACTGGAAAAATGGCATCCTCGATTTGATAATTGACACGTGTTGCTTTTAGAACATGAAGCCGTCATAAATCTGGAAATCTACAAAAGAAATAAGATCGCAACGAATAGAATAATAGAGGTCGGAGGAGATAGTAAACAGTTACCTAAATTTACCTCATAGGATCTTCGAAATAATCTGATGGTATTTGAAATAATTGTGGATCTATGTCGTTGCGAAATGCGAATTCTTGAAAAGTGATTTTTGCCGTGACCGTCGGCAAAATTGGTATGTCAATTTTTACGGGGAAGCCGGGTGGCAATTTCATAAGGACGAATTGTCGCAACTTGCTGAAGTGCTTGAACGGCGCGATCACTTCCAAAACGTTTAATAACATATCAACCGTCAGTGGGAAGTCTGGGCTCATGGCAACTGTCGCTTTAAATGATTTACTGCTCTCCTTGTAAACGAGATTCCTCCCTAGTAACGGGCATTGCCCGGGCGGTGCGGAGATATACTCGTCCCAAGTTATGTTTGATTCTGGCGGTGGTGTTAGAGAAGCTCTCCTAGCATGAGGCTGAAGAATTGATAAAAATCAGTACACGAGAAGTGTATGAAAGAAGAAGAAGAAGAAGAAGAAGAAGAAAGTTATGCTCGTTGTACCTCGCCATTCGCAAATCCTTGCGAATTCCCTTTCGTTAAAGATTCCATGATAGCCTTATTCTTTTGTAGGTCTTCTTCGCTCAAATGTTCCCGTCGTTTCCTACTTTCCAAAACCATTCCATTGATTTGGTAAAAATCTGCATGGAAAGGTCCTACCATTTCCTTTATTAAACGTTTTCGGATTAGTTTAGAGAATATTTCGAGAAAGAAAATCGAAGAAAGAGATAGAGGAACGCCGGCTTTACCCTTTTGTCTTCGCGGAATATCCAGCCTGTTTGAGCTCTTGCAAATGTAATACCCTTTGTTGACATTTGCGCCGCCATGATATCGCTCGACATAAGAATATCAACTTCGTCTTCTATTTCCAATTCTGTCTCCTAAAAAAAATTTAAAGTTCCGAATGATAATAAGAGATGGTTAATCGGGAATGTCGAAGAATATCGATCAAATAATTTCACCTCGTATCTCACTCTTTGATAAAGTTTCGCTTTGTTGTCGAGTACTGTTAACGATTTGCTTGGTTTCTGGTCGCCGTTGAAAATGAACGATATGTCGCCTCTTTCCCATCTCATATCGTTGAAGTCTACCAAAGTGGTGTCCATTCGAATAGACGCTCCGCTTTTGTGTATCTTACAAACATCGGAAGGTAGTACACGGGAAACTAATGGCACTGAAGAAATCAAGAAACCAAGAAATCAATTAAATGTTTAAACTTGCATAGTACAGAATAAAATTATAGTTTAGGAGGTGAATAAGCGGTATCAGCGGAAAGTACCCCAACTTTGAAAGTCCCATTTCAATTCCATATAGAAATCACCCATTTGCCGCAGCGTTGCGACCAAATTTGGCCTCCTTTCTTCCATTTGTTCTCTGGCTTGTTGCTTTAATTTCCGGACCAACGACGATACTGTAAAGGGCGCAAAATTAACAATAATTTTACTCTATTCCAACTAGCCAGTAATCGTTTAATACGACAACTAACTGGTTTGTCTGTCTCCGTAACTAATTGCCTCCGCGAGTGGACTCCATCCGGCCGAGTTCTTCACCTTTACAGGTGCGCCGTGAGCGAGCAACAATTGGACAGACTCTGAAAAAGTCGTCGAATTAGCTAGAATTTATAAGCGTTCAATTGCATCTCGCGTTACCTTTCCTTCCCAACATGACGGCCAAGTGCAGAGGTGTATTTCCTAAATAACAGAATTGTAGTAATCAACCGTTTGCGCGGATTTTAAAGAAAGAGCAGAAGATCTATAAGATGATAACCTTGCTTATCTTTCTCGGCGATATCGTACATCCTGATCATAGAGCTCAAAGTTTTAACGTCCCCTTGAAATACACATTTGTGTAAAGGATATTTTTTGTCTTCTGAGTTCTCGGCCATGGCCGTTTACCCTTATAAGGGAAATTATAGTAACAGCGGTAGCGTTCCCTTTCTTTATCTAATCGAATCCCTTTTGATATAATAGCGAATCTGTTGTATTCCATTTCCAAAGAGCGGCATGCTATATTAAATAGTCATGCCAAGACTCTTGTTACATCAGAGTCATTTACAGGTAAGAGCTCTCAGCTATCAACAACATCAACGAGCATTATTCGCGTCGCAACCGCAACGAATTCTGTCCTGAAAATATCTCATGGGATTTCGAGCTGCAACACTCGACAGGTCTCCCACAATTCTCTTATTCTTCTTACTTCTTCTCGTTAATGTTGTTAATTCTGATTTCTGTCGCTATATTCTTTCTAATCGTATTCGTGTCGGGTGGTCATTTCCTTAAATTTAAAGTGATTGGTGTCACCGCCACTTCTATCGAAAGATGCTACCCCTACACTCGTGCGATGTATATCTGCATTTGCGGATTGCAATCAATTTCTTTCAATATTATTTATCTTCAACTACTTATACGAACGTATGTATACTGCGCTAGTAAGTAGTACCACTAGCTAGTACCACTACACTCAGCGGCACAGCCACAGATGACAGAGCTGTGTTAACTGCCTGCCTATCGTTTCGTTTCGTTTCGGTTTATGCATCAAGCTACTTATGTAGTATTATCTAGATATACGTGTGTGCGCGTGCGCGCGATCTAAGCACATTATTCGACGCCCACCCAAACGTAAGCCGAATTTCTCAAACTTTCTTTCATGTTTTACTTCGATATTAATCCAATTTAGGATTGCAACGTTGACGACACGTACCTACATACCTACATACCTACATATATACACGAATACTTACTACCTACCTATCGTATTGTTAAGTGATAAAGATCAAGTTACTCGAATGTTTCCAACACTTTATTATTACTATGTATATACTTATGTAATTGGATGTATCGCTTTTCTCAATTAAATAATGATGAACCCAAGTATAAATACTTCCAGATGAATCACGATTTTTTTTTATACGATTCGCGAATATTTTCTTGATTTAGCATAGGTATGTATACCTAACTAATCGATGAAAAACATGTAGGTAGTTATGTTACGGTGTAATAAATAATTTTGTTACTCAAGTACGTGCACAATTTATGTACTTATTTTTCTGAATGTCTGAAGGGAACAGGAACGGGAACGGGAACGGGAACGGGAACGGGAACGGGATCGGGGTGCCGTTTGTTAAATTGAAAATATATTTTAGTCAAAAAATTTATTGTACAGCTATTTTTTACAATCAGACTTATCCAATATTATACAAACGCGAAAAAGTTTCAATGCAGAAAGACCGTTAGTCGACGTACAGTTTAAACAGTATGAATTAAATATCATTGAAAGCCGTTGTGATGATCGGAAGCCGTCTCTTCCTGATCGATATTCACCGCTTCGGTAGCCGTTTCCGGAGGTGGAGGTATTAGCGAAACTGCGGTATCACTTGGTATCGGCTGCGTTCCTCGGTGCGTCGGAGATTTAATTGCACTTTTGTCGTTTATCTGCGCGGGGCATTCAAAGTGAACGCAGTGAAACACCTGAAAATGCGTAGAAATTATCAGACCTAAACGGAGCTCGGATCATTTCATACTAACGAATAATTACCTCGTTTGCAGTATTATGTGTCCCGACGATGCGTATAAACACCACAGGACGAGGTGGCTCGAAGCGTATCGTTTGCCACGAACGACAAGCTTCTCTGGTCTTATCGGCAACCAGAACCCAAGTCCAAGAATTGCCAGACACTTCTATGTAGTAAGAGTACGAACGATCGTCGCAATCCCAGAGTAATAATCTAGGTGTCGAGCGAAGAAATTTTTTCAATTATATCATCGGCTTATAAGGCACTGTCTTTGAACTTGTAACGCGTACCGCATGGAGTCTATGATATACGGTTGTCCGAGTTGTACTAGAATGGAGCCAGAACCAAGCTGATGACACGTGTATCCGTTATCCCAGTCGTAATTCAAAGTGTTGCCATTCAGTAAAGCGTTTCGAGTTCTAACATTAGAAACAAGTGATTTGTCACGAAACAGTGTTTTTATAAACTATAAAATATAATTACGATAATAGCCCGCGTACCTACAAACACCTTCGGTGACGGTAGCGCTTCGGTCCATGGTGGCAACATTTCGTGTGGGAACAACAAAACCGTTAAGAAGCTTCTCTGTATGATTTGTGAAATAAGCTTCGAAGTTCACCACATGGAAAACCTTTGGCAACGAACGTTACGAGAAATAAACGTGGACAGGTAGAACGTATCTGAGCGTGTCAAACGTTTAACAAACATCTGATTGTTTTACAGTGTTACCTTGTTCACAGTGTTATGCGTTCCGACGATACGAATATAAAGGACTACTCTCGGTTCGAAGTATAAGTATTGCCAGCTACGGCAGAAATATTGTGTGTGATCGATAATTCGGATCCAATCTTTCTGGTTCATAGACACCTGTGTGAAATAGTATAGAATAATTAAGTAGAATAGTGTAACGTTCGGTACGCTTCTGTTCGACTCACTTCCAAGTAGTAGGAATACGAGCGCATATCTTTGTCCCAGAGCAGCATCTTGACGTGATTAACGATGCACTGGGTTCCCAATTTAATCAATATACCATGTTCCTGTGACTCTGTGATAGTATGCCTTGTATATCTAACGTAAAGAAGACCGTTTAATAAATTTAAATTTAATAAACGAATAACGCCGAGAAACTATTTGATTAATTTACCCCCGTTCCATATCGTAATTGTTCGTGTCCCCGTCTAAAAGGTAACTGCGCATTTCGCCCTGCAAAACTTGAGCGCCGTGCATAGGATGGGCGACATTTTCATCGACCACTAACAGACCACGATAATTAAGTTCTGAATCTCGAATTTGTGTTCTCGCAGCTATCGCGTCTAAGATTGCCTCGGGAGAAACCAATTTTGTTGATCGAACGGTATGCAAAAGATCCGTAATAGAGATCAAGCTTAATCGTACCTTATCTATAAACATCAAATGTGTTAGTCTCGATGGTAGAAAAAGATACCATCTTTCACGTTTGCTTACCTAAAACACTTTTACCATCGACCTCGGGATTCGCGTTTATCCATGCTCGCACCGCTAAATAGATATCGATCTCTTCCGCGTAAAACGAATCTCTTACGATCAGCTCGTTCAAAGCAGTGGCGCTTAATTGTAAAAAGCTCTCGTGCAGAATCACTTGGCAAGCGTGTTTGTCCATGTACTCGTGACAAACCTAGAATAGATTAATTCCTCTATTTTCAAACATTCTTTCGAACGTCGCCGCGATGTCGTGCTCGTACCCTGGTAAGAAAATCTAGTTGGTAAAGAAGCGCCGCATCGAGTATGGGACAAACATTTTTTATATCTAGTATTTCTTTCAGATAATCAGATATAGAACTTTCCAACTCTGAAAACCCATAGAGATGCGCTAATCCAAGAATATCCAATACCACCTGCACGAAAAGACAATTTACAAAACGAAGAACGACGACATTCCAATTGGATAATAGAACAAAAAATACCTCTTCGCGTCTATCGGTAAGAGACATACGTCCTGTATATATGTACTCGAGTAAACCTTTGAAAGCGGCTAGATTAGCGTCTTTCAGCTCGATCTCGCTTTGCGTCGATTCTTTCAATCCTCCGAACAGTAGGGCTCTGAAATATTGGCTACGCGCGGCTAATATAATTTTGTGCCCGTTAAATCTTTGACCGCCGACGATCAACGTC
Source organism: Andrena minutula (assembly GCA_929113495.1). Lineage (NCBI taxonomy): Eukaryota > Metazoa > Arthropoda > Insecta > Hymenoptera > Andrenidae > Andrena > Andrena minutula. The sequence continues at coordinate 41,181,349 of OV815997.1, forward strand.
ACGTCCGAACAATCATCCGAGAGGTAGAGAGCGCCGATGTCCTCGGAAAGATGATTAATATGTTCGATGTCACCAGGAGGATTTAACCGGTGATGAGAACTCATTTTTTCTTATCTTCTAATTTGCTCGGTTCAAACTTCTTCTTCTTCTTTACTTCCTTATTGTCCTTATTGTTTTATGTCCTTCGGAGAGATCCTTTTATTGATTAATACGAATAATACATCGTTAAGCATCGTTGACAGCAAACGACATCAATCGCAACATATCCTAATGTACCCAAGAACGCTTCTCTTTCGACATTTCGCCATTTACACCGATTATCGTGTGAAACTGTACTCTTCCAGACGGAAGGGATGGTTAATCTTAACGTTCGTTCGTTGCTTTTCAGTTTCACTCGTATCCGAAACTTGTTCCCCGATTTCACTTATAAGTTGACACACTTAATAGCGCCACTTTTTACTAACGACAGCTTACAAAACCTTGAGTAGAACTTAAAGAAACCACTGAGACGTGAAAACCAGGATGTATCCCACTTTGCAAATTAATTATTTCACATTCTGCGAATCTCGCATATCAGTAGACATATTCGTCAACTTCGTCTGATCAATGTACATATATATATATATATATAAATATCATAGAATCACAGAATTAAAGAGAGACGCGCATCGTACATACTGCACGATCTCGTGGGGGCTTTTATTGGAACGCCGGTTCTTTTAACTTTTCTTTTTATTAAGGCATTTTTTCTGCTTAAAAATGTTAATTTCCCATGTTTTTTTTATAACTGAAATAAAGGTTGTATTCCGATTCACGCATACTGCGCATGAAATTGAAGGCATCTTATTGGTGGCATCGTACGATTCCCTAGAATTTCTCTCACTTGCCGCCAATACGATGCCACTTCCGGTGTAGTGAGCGTGCAGCAATCGCAGAAAATCAGAGGAGAAGCAGTCACTGCACGCTCGCTGCACCGGAAGTGGCATCGTATTGGTGGCAAGTGAAAGAAATTCTATGAAATCGTACGATGCCACCAATAAGATGCCATCAATTTCATGCGCAGTATGCGTGAATCGGAACACAACCCTAGGCTGTGTTCCGATTCACGCATTATGCGCATAGACTGCAGAGAAAACCGTTCCGCTTCAGTCTATGCGTGCATTGGTTGCGTTGGTGGCGCATAGCATTCCCTAGAATTCTCCACTTCTAGCGCATGAAGCGTGCAGTTCATGCGCGCATGCGTATTTGTCGCTTTACGTACGCTTTGAAAAACATGCACGAAATTATGTGGTCCGCTACTCGAAGTGACAGAAAATATAACCTACATATATGCTACATGGCAATAAATGCTTATTCAGCTTATTGGATATTTCGTTCTTTTACGCTATATTTGTCACCTTTTTATAATTTAACATCCTTCCAAAATATTATTGTTTTCATTGATATGAAAATTCAATGTAGTGAATTACTATATTATTTCAACATGTGTTGTGAGGTAAGACCGGCCAAAATTGAGGGGTAATCGTAGCCAGCTTTTAACATTACTTTTTTTCTGGCTTAAATGCAACTGACATAAAAGAATTACGAATAAGGCAGAATGAAGCCAGGAATATTACTTTACACGCTTCCACATAAAAACCCAAAATGAAACAATTAAATTTTATGGGCATATAATAATATGAAGAATGTTCACGATGGAATACCCCTGAAGAATACATTTGTGATTCATGTAGGGTAGATGTCCCAATTACTGCCACCTTAAGCTTATAACTTAACTTCATTTAATCATTTCACGTGTTGTTTAACCTAAAAATCGTCTTAGTTTGAAACATAATATTATTTAACATCTCTTTTATTAAAAAAAATAGTTTTATGAATTAAATATGAAGAATTTATTAATAATTAATTAAAATTCCCGAGCGATCCTAGTGTACCTATAACTGTCACCTCAAAAATCGTCTTGTCCGTATGATTTTTTTATTTTTTTATTTGTTTTATTTTTATGTAAATCAGAATCTCCGTTTAAATATAACATATTTTGTACATTTTTTTATACGTTACGTTTTTATTACATAAAATAAATAAAGTGGCAGTAATTGGGACACTGGCAGTAATTGGGACATCTACCCTATATAGTAATTAATTTTAAAACATAAAAATAATATTTTTTTTATTAATTTTACAGTTTTCCCACTTCTTTTATAAAGAAAAATCATGGCCAGAATTACCCCACATTAATTCTGTAATTCCAATCAAATGGACATTTTTATGTTATTGCCAGTGGTGGGTTTACTTACTACATCGAATTTACTACGTGACACGCGTAAACAATGTAAATAATTGTATAAAATGTAGAAAATGTATTCGATGTAAAAAATTCAAATACAAACTATTAACCTCTACCTATTACATTGAATTTTCCTGCACAATATTTTAAATTCCTTTAAAAAGAAAGATTGGATTGTAATTGTAAAAATTATAAATAATTTGAAATTTTTTAGTAAATTTCATATCTTTGGTGTGCAACAAAATTTCAAGATTACAAAAAAATCAATAATCAGTGTGGAATCCAAAGATACAGTTCTACTTTTAGATAGTTGGAAAAATTCATCATCCAACGATAAGTGTCTTGTTGCAGTTCTGTATTTAATGATCTACGATGTGTCCATGCAGGTTATGGCGTTCCACAGATGGTTTTTTTCAAACAATATGATTTTATACAGAAAATATATGACGTAGTAAAATTAAGCTATTTAGTACGTCTTATTCTACGCGTAGGAAATTCACTTTTCTACGTTAGGTAAAATACGGACCCACCACTGGTTGTGGGTCGCTAAATTCTCCACCAGATTCAACCGATTTCTTCGCCTGTTGAATCGGTACCGAACAACTGTTCTCATCGTTACTTAATTTTCTTGGTCGAGACAGTAATATTTTGTTCATATCTACAAATTCACAAAAGGAGTCTCCAATACCGAAAATTTATTGTAATTTATTCGTGAATTGTCATTGTCGTTCCCTACTTGCACTGTTACATTCATCAGATGTTTCCATTGGCCGGTTCGACGACGAATTTCCCTGTTCCTCTTTTTCTTTTTCCGAGAGGCATTAACACGGTCAAATCTACAAACGTACAAAAGGAGCCTCACAGATGGCTTTATCAAAAGAAATGTGTATACAGTGTTGCCAACTCAGATTTTTGAAAATCCGTAGAGAAAAGTTCAACATTCCGTAAAATTCCGTAGGTCCCCATTTGAAAAATCCGTGGACCTACGGATTTTCTTCATAAGTGTTAATTATTACATGTATGAAAGCAGCTAATTCCCTTGCTCATGGAAACCGTCCTTTCCCAAATCCTTTCTAAAAATCTTATATTTCGACCATCCCCTAACATCTTCAGAAAAATTATTGCCAGAACAAAAATTTACAAATTACAAGAAAAGTTCACGTGCAAAAGTTGTAAAATCGACTTTTACTAATTCCACTTCGGTACAAGAGCTTTTCACAAAAATAATGTTTCCCCGAAAGTCGTTTTCGCCAAACACTTTCGTCCCCACGTAAATTCGCAAAAAGGAATTTAAAAAGTTCACATTCAAAGATTTACATTGTTTACGCGTGTCACATATAGTAGTAAATTCGATGTAACGTAGTAAACCCACCACTGCCCACAACAACTACTACAAACTAAAACATCGCCGAGTTCATCGTTTTTAATCGGTTTTAATCAACAAGATCTTTTTAACGCCCTAAAATGAGGTTACTGTAAACCATACAGATGCGGTAAAAGCAAACGAAAACAATTGCTGAACGAAACTGTGATTTTTGCAAAAGGTGTACCAGTAAACGAAGGGGCCGGCGAAGCGAGGGGGGGGGGGGGGGGGGGTGTGGCGCCGTAGCCCCCCTAGTATACCTATAAAAGACATGCTAATAAGAACACTGAGTTGCTTGTAAAAATTTTCACATTAACAGACTATTTGAAAGATGCCATTCGCTACTCTGAAACTCTATCGACTTTCGTTCGAGGCTTCTACTTCGCTCCGCGTTATACAGTTCTCTGTCTCTAACATAAGTCGCTGTTGACTCTTCAGAGACGTTATACATATGTTATATGTACGTTGCGCCACCTCTTTCGACGTCATGTTATCCCGCTACGAAGCCCGATTTTAGAGGGTTATCGGACCGATATATCACCATGAGAACACGTAGCGGAAAGAGGTATGTACCTATTCTAAAGTTCGAACCCTGCGTTAAACAGTTCTCCGTTACCTACCGTGTTGCTTTTCAAAGACTCTGTGTCGCGACCTCGAAGCTTGTAATTTCTGGATACTATGTAGGTATTATAGAATACCTATAGAGGCACTACTTGCAAAATGTTTTTCGATATCGACGTGTTTACAAAGTTTGGAAAAAATAATACAGTGTTACGATAAATCACTATTTTCTTGTGTGCATTTGGCCCGTGTGAACTTCCTGTCCATTAAGTTTCACCTGTAACAACTAAGAGGAGAAATATTTTTGGTAACCTGAAAATTTTTAGTATCGTAGAAAATAGGGCAATTGTTACGACATAAATTCACGTACGGAAATCTATTAGCGAATGAAACGGTGCAAACAACTTCTCTGTTTCTTCAAATTAGTCGTAACGCTATAAGATTTAACTTTAATTCCTACCACTCGTAGCATCGCAATCTTATTTTAGACCGAGTCGATAACGTTGGGCGTGACACGAAAATATTATAGTAAGGGGACTCCCCAGCCCCCAGAGCGTGCGAAAGAAAATTACATTGGATGATAAGTCTATCTTACCACCTGGTCTGTGGTTTCAATAAACCGTTCCTTCGTTTCCTTTTAGTTTGAATTTCATAATGGGGCTTTCCGTCTTCCGATTAAATCTATTCCGTCACAGATGAGGTATCTGGAATTTCTATAGCTCATCTGTGCTAAAAGCTTGATTGCGAGCGAACTTGACTGCGAACGATTTGCGAGTAATTCCTTGGAAAACAGAGGCAAAAATACTTTAAGAGGCTTAAAACACGTGTAAAGCTCCGTAGCATAAAGTTGGACAGGTTTTATTAAATACCCTATACCTATTCTATCGGGCAGAAAGAGGCATGCAAGGAAGCATTCTAAACGGTCATCCATTCATAAAATGCTCGCGTAATACTGCCTTTGCCGTAAAATACAAGTTAAACAGGCGAAAAGCCGAGTTATCATTCGGTTAGCGAGTTTTCGTGTGGCGGCATAGTAATTTGGGCGTGAGAACTTGCTGCGCCGAATGGGCCACGCCGTATTTAGCAATACGGTCAACAGCAATAAGTCAACATCTGGAAGTGATTTTCATGGTGTAAACTCTGGCAGCCTACCTGCTGACCGTACCCGATCCATGGGGATCATTAAAAATACGACCGTAACGAGAGGTTTCGAGCCACCGTTGCAAATATACCAACAAGCTACATAATAACATCTACTTCCATAACAAACAATTCAACAAAGACCATGAAAACCAAGCATGTTTAAAAAGAAGAGATAAAAATATCAATGCTTATTTTAGTTCATCGACTGTTTTGTTCAACATGCAAAATACATTTGCCAAACAATAATGCGGAGTGGCCTTAAAAAAATTGTCGAGCAAAAAATTACGCTTAAACTCGCGTGCGTGTGTAGCAGTGGCTGCAGCGGTGCGCGGGAGAACGGGAGAGCGGGAGCGCGCAGAAGAAAGGCGAGGAGGAGAAAAGAGTAGCCTTGCGTGTGTGGGTGGCGGTAAGGTGGTAAGTTTGTGGAGGGGATACTAGGCGTGGCAGCGGGCACCACCCAGCCGACCAATCGGAGCGAGAGGCGTTATCTAGCTGTACAACAATGCTTCCCTGTAACGCATAGTTTAGTGGTTCTCAACCGCCGTGAAACGTTCTTGCAAAAAAGAAAATAGGTAATTACAGAAAGTACCTGAGTAGAGGTTATATAAGTACCTATCGAGGTTTGGAAGTGGTGACACTGTATGAAAGAGGAGGCGGCGGGCTGGTGTAAAGAAGCGAAATCAGGCTACTTCCATATCGCCCTCGTCGAGTTGAGAGTGGGGCTTAAGTACCGCCTACGTTAGAAATCATTGACACAGGCGCAACTCGCGATCTTATGCGCGGCTGCGTTTCTGCCACGGGAGCTTTTCCAGGATCGCGATCCAGGGGAGCGAGAAAGATGGAAGAAAGGGTAGCAGGTTGGAGGAGCGCTGGTCCACGTTCGGTGGGGAGTCCAGCGTCGTGCACCGTGCATCCGCAGTTGTACACCTAAATGCGCACGGCACTGTTTTAATAGTAAGTACACACGTGCAGCAGCCGCGGCCCAATGAATTGATATCGCGAGGTGAATCCCCTCCCCCCTCCTGGTTAAAAAAAAAAGAAGAGGGCACCACCGCCTCCACGGAGGCTGACGCGCGTATTTTCGATCGCGGACGAACAGACGACGGTCACCAAAAGTCATCTGTCTCGAAACGCGGCAGGGTGCAAAAGTAAAGACTGGATGAAAAAAGTGTGCAGGAACTGTGGAGAGAGAAGCTATCAGCTACGGAGAGTGGTCGTTCGCGTTTGCTGGTGAAGTTCCGTCGGGGACGGCGCGACGGGTGTGTGAAGTGCGCGCAGGCAACAGTGACGTTTGTAGTTTGTACTTTGTACTTTGTATCGACGCTTCAGATTATGAATATTCGGAATATTCACAACAATATTCCGTTCTTGTGAATAGGTGGTCCCTTCTGTGAAGCAAGGCCGTTAGGGAACTTATCGGGGAACTTGTTAATTCGAGGGATAATGCAACTTCTGCTGCACCACGTCCACGAACGATGATGACTGGCTCAGTGTGTAGGAACGATGTATCGGGCAGATCCAATTAACGCCAGAATGACAATGATAATATAAATCGATGGGATTCCGTGAACGTTCCAAGTGTGTCAAGTGCATCTCCTGGGAAGCTCCTGCCGCCGAAATCACTTTCGCGCCGAGGGAGACTAATTGGTCCTCCTCTCTTTCCCCCCTCCCCCCCTCCCCACCGGTGAAATGCCGGCGAGGGCATGAATTTGGCCAAAGGTTCGTAAAACAACGCGCACCTCACACGTTCCGACTTCTGTCCCTGACTCCCTGGTCTCGTGTTTCGAAAGAGACTGAGACTTGCTTTGAAAATTTCCACGGATTACTCGAGACATTCGATATGTAGGTACCTATGTATCTTTCGAAGGAGCGGCGTGCGAAAAACGGGTAGCATTGGTATTAGTCGCCTCGATCATCCCCAATCGCGTGCAATCTACCTACGTTTCATCCTAATAGCATGTACGTATAGACGGAATGATTTACACGCGCAGCTTGTAATTCGAAGCGACAAGTGGGGGATGCCGGCAAATTGTTCGCCTATGCTCGTCCCAATGTATCTGAATATTACGTTACGGTACCCGCATGGCGTTCGCGGGATACCCAACAGTCATGTTCTCACCCTTTCCTCGAAAAGTTCCTTGAGAAACAGCACCCGATACGATTCGATCTTCCCCTCATCTGTATAAATTCACAACGATAATTCGGCGAGGGCGTTTAGCAGTTATCCGATTTACGAGCCAACGCGAACAACAACAACGCGAGAGGTGAAATAAAAGTCCTTTTTCTCGTTTTTCACGGTCCTTTCGAAAACATTGCTGCCTGCTCGAGGCGAAAGGGGTTGGAATCCCTCCGCTCTCGCCCTAAGGTCTAAACGATAACGGATCATCGCCTATTTCGAGGTAGGTAATCGATGAACGGATAGGTGCAACGAGACGCGCCTGTTAAAGTACCTACTAACTACGTAAATAGAAGCGCGTGTTAGGTACGTGCCGCGGCAGCCCTGAACGGCGGGCGTGCCGTTTCCTCCAGTCATTTGTAGGGAAAAATGTCCGGCGCTCTGGAACGTGATCCTTTCCCGTGTCCTGGCACGGTACGGTACCCTTCCGTGGCCCACGAGAAGACTTATGTCTCGGCGCAGCTGTCTCGCCACAGCGTAGGTAAGTAGGTAGACGCACCAGTAAAGGAACACTTAAGGCTAGTGAATGAACACTTTTATAAAATTATGTTTGCAGCGCGATTGATTCCACGTGTTGCAAAAGTTGTTTGGATATGAAGCAAGAAACTAGAAGAAGTCTCTAATTAATTAGTTGCTTATTTTAATAACTTATTTTACTCGTTTTAAGAAAAATGTTCATTCACTGTATCGTGTTCACTTACTGGTACGTCTACCCTACCGGCGCGCCCTGCTTTCAAACACTCGCAGTGTGCTTTCCAAATCTTTTTTCGTCCGTGTGACTTATTTCACTCTTTCCTGGCCACCAGTGCGATAATTTAGGGAGAGAATTTTATTAATGTTAAGTTGTACCGAAAGTTGTTTCGAAAGCGTAGAACGGACAACTTGAAAATCAAACGTTTCAGGCAGCTAATAATAGGTACACTGTTGTTAGCCTTACCTATACCTAGTAATAATGGTAGCAACTGCATTCGTGCAGGGCATACAACATCCTGGCACGTGCGTAAACAGTTCTTATTGTTAGACGGTTACTCTAACGGTCTACTCCGAAACGCGGTGTGTTGGAAAATATTCTAGAATCTTTGATGGATTTGTCACGCGTTCCATACCTATGTGTATCGTAATATTTACTCTGATTCATACTACATACCTTTACTACATACCTAATTACCTACTATATTCACTATATACTATGTAGGTAGAAAAATGTCTGATTGCTTGCCGCCAGAAAATCTTTTTTCCGACGCCGCGGCGTCAAAGAATAGGTAATGTACTTAGGTAGGTGCCTAGTCCCTCGTGTTCTTCCACTGTTCCAACCGAAACCTTATCGGCTTTCTGCGGTGTCTCCCGCTCTAAAATTAAACGTGCGCCAAAAATTTATTTAGTCTCGCGTTGCTGCACACTCGTATCGGAAACAAATCAAATTTGTCGACGTCGTAAAATCACGCCTCGGCCGTTCAACGCCCGGTGGGTGCCGAGAGAGCAAATACGGAGGCCCATAAACCTCCTTCCTTCCTGCACAAATCACCCCCGCGGAGGGGTTACCGAGCCGCGGCTCTTCGCGAGCTTTTCTTCACCCACGTCCGATTTCTCGTGGTTTCGAGAAGCCACTTGACGCCGTGCGTCGTCACCGAACAACGACAAAGCTGCCCTCTGTTCCAGCTCCCATTTAACCGTCGCCTTCGAAACGGTTCGATCTTTCGATTTTACGAGCTCCGAAGGGATTCCAATTCGAGACGAGACGAGACGAAACGGAGGCGCGAACTCCGGGAAAACGATCGCTATCTCGGTTCCCCCGGCTGGATTTCCGCAAATGTCCAGCGGCGGTCAGGATCACAGAGGCCGCGCGAAGCATCCAGCTGTGACACGGTCGCTTTAGTGGCCGGATAGGTGAAGACGACATAAGCGTTTCGACATGTGTAGAAACACGACACCCGACACTTCCTCGCCAGGACCTCCTCTACTGGTAGCTGACTCTAGCCGCCGCCGCGCGCCGGTGGTTCATACGATTCAGATTTACGACGAGATCGTTTAGAACGAGAACATCGCGGTCCTTCTTCCTCGGGCGCAACAAGTAAATAAATCTTTGCGCTAACTAGCCGCGCGCACGTTCGTCCGACCGGTCGTTTATTGAACGCGTAATTGAACGCGTTCGCGAATTTTACCTACCTAACTTTCACGTTACCGGTAGAACGTTCATTGTTTCGCGACAGGCAAGTATTAAGAACCGATTAGCTTTGTAATCCAGCGAGTTTAATGGTCAATGGAACATTCGATGCTTTATCCGATGGTTTATTAAGAAACTCTTGGACGAGGTTACCACGTAGATTAGAAGCTTCATCTAAACGATCTCAACGAGGGGGAATTCGACTAAAATTGACAAAGTTATTATACGCGTGTAAGTAGGCAGGACCCAAGTCTTTAGACGCGTAACACAAAAATGAACGAACCGATTTACCTACTCGAGGCTGTGCGGGCCTATCGGGAGCTTTTTCCTTTTTTACCTATACCTAACTCACAAACCTTTCAAAATACTTTTTGCCACAATAACCACATAAATTCTTTATTCAAACATAAGAATAAAAGTTTATCGGTTTTTCTGGAAAAAAAAAATCATCCCAAAGAAGCATGTTGTTTTGACCGTTCGTCACTTTTCATTCGTGAGTTGCTTGAAGGCAAGGAGGCTGCGATACACTCGAGGTGCTACACTTGCAGCTACCTACCTAATCGTTCAGAGACGCGCCTGAATCGAGCGTTGCGCCAGCTGTCAGTGAAGGAAATTCCGCTTTGTCTGACGTGGATCGGGAGGCAGGCCGCAGGGCGCAGACATTCTTCCGTCTCTCGAGCACAGAGAGACAGAGAGACGCCTCCCCTACTTCGTGAAAGCCGTAACCATTCTCGTGCATGTAAATCCCACATGACCGAAATGGGGGCCGGTGGTGGGGAGATATGTAACACCGGGGTTCTGACTCCCGGTTCGAACTTCAGTTTTGCTTACGACGACCTTAAGTTCCGCCGCCGCCGCCGCCTCTTGTCCTCTGACCCAACTAGCCACGCGAAAGCTCGCGGCACGGGCTTGACGCGAACATGTGCCACTGTTCGTTCGCCACGTGAGGATACGGATACACGAGGAGTCATCATGAAGCGTGAGTGGATCTTATTACCTACTAACTTGGTCGTGGCGGATCTCGCGCCATACCCCTATTACGAGCTTCATCTTGTCGATGGATCCTTGCGTTATTCTTCGCAACGGAGCAACAGCTGCCAATAATCCTGTCAAATTGGCATCGGCCGGCTGGCTCGGTGAAACGAGAGAGAAATCGTTAAATAAAAGCGACCGTGAAGCCGAGGGCCGAATAGTAAAAAGAGCAAGGCGCGTCGCGGGTCGTCACGGCAGGCAACCGCGCCATCGGGGCTTATGGCCACGCGAGATTCGTGAAATTACGAGCGACGCGACGCGACGCGACGCGACGCGACGCGACGCGACGCGACGCGACGCGAGCAACATTAACCGCGCCTTATTTCCTCGGGGATGAATAAACGCGATGCGCGGCTTAAACGCAGCTTGGGTGTTCGTGCTACCATCGGAATTGCTGAAAATCTTCTACGTGACGTTTGAAATTTAGCTGGTTCACTCGAACGGTTCAACGGTACATAGGTACATAGGTACCTACACAGGTATCTCTGTCACTTCTGGTGGGACAGATTTTTTTTTAAAGCAATCCGCGGAGAAAGTGTGCGCTGAATTTTCTCGAATTTTTCACCGCTTTGAAATTTCGCTGTTAGATACCTACGTAACGGATTTCAGGACACAGGGCCCCGATGAACGGTGACCGCCGTTGCACTGATTTGCATATTTTTATTGCGCGTGTAGTTGATGCTTGCGGTATATGCTTGCCTGATTACGGTAGAGGATGCCTCGTCAGCATAACAGACATCCTTGTTATCGGACAGGCGTCCAAGGTTATGCCGTTGGTGCCTAACTCCACAACGATCTGTTCCTCCTCCCACCATTTCGCCGTGGATACTTTAATCCACGTGTTTCTCAATCATTCGACAGAAATCTTCCAGGATTGGAATAGGTTGCTCAGGCCAAACGAGTAATTCCACATTTATTATTATTTAGGTAGATAACTGAATAGTGTAGTTGGATTATTCGATCAACTCGAATAAAAAGAGCTTTCTTAATTTATTCTTTAACAATAGAATATATTTACAAATTTTGGTGACTTAAGAAATGTGCATAATTATCATTGTGGTATTACACCCATTTATTACGTCACCAAAATTTGTAAATATATTCTATCGATAAAGAATAAATTAAGAAAGCTCATTTTACCCCGGGCAAAAATTGGCACGCGCGTGGATCGATGCGTTTAACCGATTTCCGTGTTACGAAACTTGGAAATTTCGTATTCGTACCTACTTACATGGCGAAATATCGGCATGCCGTTTTCTCGTTGCTTTCTTCGGTCGCTCCTTTCTCTACGGTAAAATCGCGACCATGAGACGAGTCGAGACGTGGCGTGGCGTGGCGTGGCGTGGCGTGGCGTGGCGTTTACTACCGAGTCGAATGGCAAAAGTAACGAAAGGTAGAGTCGAAGGGAGAAAAACTCTTGCTCTGGCTTCACACTTATTCCTCCTACTTGGTTGCCACATCCCGTTGAAACAAAACACAAAATCCATTTCCACAATAATTGTTGAGTGAATCCTATTCCTATAGCTAATAGAGTAGCTAATAGCTATAGGTACGATGGAAGAAAATGAATTATCGAATCTTTCACTTGATAGAGCGTTCAGATTCGTCAGATAGGCAGATATGATAGCAAAGCACGAAGCCAGAAGCCAGAAGCCACACGCGTGGAGAAAACAATCAAGACGGATAGGGCACGTGAGAAGCGGCAGGACTACACAGTTCGACAGCCAGTTTACAGTCTGGACTTGTAACATTTAGTAGCGGCCGTTTCTCATAGGTGTTCGTGCACTAAAAACGAATCCGCAAACCGTTTGTCGCCATTATTCTCAGTTTTTGTTAAATTCGATTTTGAAAACACCTGCAAATTATCAACTTTCAACATCATTTGTGTACAATTATCTATTTTATTATTCCATGAATCCTCGCGAGCATAGCGATAAGTATAAGTTATTATTGCATTATGAACATTTAAATGTGTTTAAACAACGATCAAAGGGAAAAGGGAAAAGGGAAAAGAAAATGCACCCGAAATGTACCCATTAGGTACTGCTTAAGCCGCTGAACGGTTTTAATTGGTCGATTGTTAGAATTTCCCCAAGCGCGGCCTCGTGGATTCGAAGATTCGAAGAAACGCTGATGAACATAGGATACATACCTAAGTATCACCTCCCTCGGTCTCGGGCTCCTTTAGCGGGCTCTCGCCTCCTCCGCGCTCTGATGTGTATCCCTGGGTGAAAGGGCAAACGCGTGGAGGTGATAATAAGCCGTAAAGACTGTGAGACGCATCTCGAGAATGCGCGAAGCGTTCGTTCCCTCTGGCCACGGGAACGGCCCCCTATGTCGAGCATCGGCCAATCATCCAAACGGCAATATTTTAGCGAAATTATTGCCGAGGAAGGTTGTCGCCGATACGTTTCACGCTCTCCAGCGCGAGCGCCGAGAATTCATTTCTCTGAAACGTGGCACGGCAACAACCTCCCCGAAGAAGGATCTTTCAATACTCGTTGAGAAATAATCACCTTCGAGGATTGTGCAAAACCAGTGACGAAGGCTCGCTTCCAGAGAGCTGCTTACTCTGGGAGGTTGTTGCGACGAAAACACAGCCGACGAGAAATTATGACGTATCGACGCGCGACGGAGATTTATTTGATGCCATCCCGAGGCTGCTTTACAAATATTTGTAGGAAGTGTAAACACTTCCTCTTCCCGTTATCTCCGAGTTTCTCTGCTCTGATTTGTGTGCTCAATCTGTATCGGTCCCTATACCTATCATAGTTCCTGCGATCTCGGGGATGGGATTAGATCGCAGGCATCCGTGTTCTTTCGATGTGTGTATCCCGCGAATGGGAGCTGTTCGTGAGCGAGGATTATAACGTAATTAGATACCAGTGCTAGAGGTGCAAGCTATAGGGGAGAGTCAGTCATACAGTACCGGCCAAAGCTAGACCTCGCTTCTTTTTCTTTCAGTACCTATTAGGTACTTAGGCAGGCACGCATTTATCGTTTACGCCGGTGCAGGTGTTTCGGACGACAACAGTGATTTTTCATGGCTTTCATTTAATAATTTTCTCATATTTCGTAGGTACCTGCGTTATTTCTAGACTACTTAGGTATCAGCAATACATAAATGCCCTGTCTTTTTTCTTCCAATTTGCTTTGTATACCTATTACGCGTCAAACTTCAAACTTTGTCCACGGTCGTCCAGTACCGGCCAACTTTTTTTTTTTCTTCTCTCCTATAATTAGATTAAACTAAAGTAAAGTAAAGTAAAGTAAAGTAAAGCAAGGTAAAGTAAAGTAAAGTAGAGTAAAGTGAAGTAAAGTAAAGTAAAGTAAAGCAAAGCAAAGCAAAGCAAAGCAAAGTAAAGTAAAGTAAAGTAAAGTAAAGTAAAGTAAAGTAAAGTAAAGTAAAGTAAATTAAAGTAAAGTAAAGTAAAGTAAAGTAAACTTAAACTAGGTTTCGCTGAACAAATCACTGACAATGAGCGCATCCTTTGCAAAGAATCGTTTAACGAAGATTGGGTGCGGTGCATCAAACGGCTAAGAAAATTTCCATCATTTCATCACACGCGACATTGGTAGACGTGCTTAAATAAACATTAAATTTTTACTAACATTATCAATTATGATACTTTAGACTTTACGATCTACTAACTATCAAGCAGTTGGCCGGTACTGGACGCCAATTTTTCGTTCGCTGCGAATTAGGTACAACTATTTTATTCCAGCGACTTATCAATCTTTATGATAAAATCTGAGAAAAACGATTTGCCCCTTTTATTAAGCACTATTTGCACTACAAATTACTTGTTTGAAATTTGATCTTTACCAACAGTAGCCAAAGTTACGGTACAAAAACGGAAAGTGGCCGGTACTGTAGGTATGACTCTCCCCTGTGCAGTATTTATGTTCGACCTGCCTAAACTCTGAGCGTCTAGAGTTTCGTTTAAAATACAGCCCCGCGATACGTTATTCGCAACGGGGACCACCGCGCCGGCGACCAAGGTCCCGAGTCAACAGCACAGTGCCAAGAAGAAAGAGACGAGAAACAGTGATCCATAAAAGCCGCGACGCCAAGGAATTACTGGACCCGAATCTCGGGTCAGCTGGGCGAAAGCCAAGGTACAAAATAATGGCGAGTTAGCCTCGTGTTTAATCGGACAAATCGACACGCCTAAGATTACGTCCTACGTAGGTATTCCTTAACCCCTTCGCGACCGTGGACGAGATATCTCGCTACACGGTATCTGTTGTACGATGCTACGGACGAGTTATCCCGCCACATTATGTCGTCCGTACCATACCACGGACGAGTTATCCCGGGACATTATGTCGTTCGACAATGCCACGGACGAGTTATCCCGCGATACTATTGTGCTTCGCTACACTGCGAAACGCTACCTGGTGACGAAAATCAGAATCTGAAAGAGTAGGTCCCTGGCTGGGGTTGCATATACAAAGTGTGTAAATAATTCATTTAAAATTTACCTTTTATCTTGTGTGTGCTAAAATTTTTGCTTATCAATTTTTCTACTAGAATCAATTTACTTAGTAGGTATCTGCTTTCAGTGACTGTAAAAATTCTTCACGTCGTATTGCAGATTACAATGGACCTACCCCTCTTCGACCATCTTCGGTGACGTCACGACCGCCAACTCAATCTCTATGATAAGTCCGCAAGACGTCAAAGCTCATTTCTTATTCGCTAAGATGTTTTGTAAATTAATTCTTCTTCAAATTAAAACTATCTTGGTAAATAAACACGCGGGATATCTTGTCCGTGGCGGCGCGCCGCGTGCGAACTATAGGTATTGCGTCGCGGGACAACTCGTCCGTGGCATCGTACGAACGACATAATGTTGCGGGATAACTCGTCCGTGGCATCGTACCACAGATATCGTGGAGCGAGATATCTCGTCCACGGTCGCGAAGGGGTTAATTACCTTCGGCACAGTGGTGCACGAATAGGCGCGCGCGCGCGACAACGATCTCTCCCGATCTCTTCCGATCTCTTCCGGTCTCTTTTCTCTACTCAGCAGCGTTGATTCCTCTCGAAATTGGAATGCGTTTAAGCGTGCTAAGTAGCGTACTAAGTAGGTACCTACTCGTAAAACGCCGATCGTCGGACAGGGGATTGTAAATTTCCGTGGAATTAGGCATGGCCGAAGAATGTTTTCCCTCACCGCGACGACACAGCTGGCCTATGCAGTGGCGAGTGCAACGCGGCGAGGTATGTAGGATGTTATACTTTGCCAGAGGACGACAGAGTGACGTCATTCGCGACGCAGTGTACGTGTCCAAGTGGAAAATACGGGCGACACCAATTATCCATTTTTGCACGGAATTATCACCAGCGGCCGAGATAACGGTGTCCATGCTCGCGTGGAGCGCGAATCGTTTACCAAGATTACGTGCCAATTAGACGGGAACGAAAGTTAGAAGCTAGAGATTCGCGTGCGGTAGTTCCGCGATGGCCTTGCCCAGGTATCGGCAATGGGCCGCCCCTTCAAACATCTCTCGGATACGCAACCTGTACGAAAATATTTACTCGTTCTTGACACTCTTCGGCGCGATGTCGCTGGACGCTCGTTGCAACAGAAGCGACACGTGCGAATCATGGCCACCGAAGATACCAGATCTGATTGCGAGCTTTCTGTCTAAACCCGTGGTGGCTACACTGCATGCCATATAAGAGCATACCGACGCACAGTGGGCCGGATTTAAAATCTGCCGCCTTTTGACTCTGTTTTTAAGATATCGAACTGAAATTTTTAATATTTTAATATTTAATAATAATTTAATATTTTTTGCATTTATTTGTTTTTAATTTTTTTAACTTATTTGTGATAAAAAAATTCAATTCCGTTTATTTGGTACGTTATCTAATGCCCTTTACAGTGGTTTAAGCAAAATGTTTGGGAAACTTTTCATTTCCAAGTTATAGGTAAAGAAAATTCGAGAAATAATGGAAAGTAGCAACAAATCGGTATGTTTCAATTAAGGGGAGGTTCTGGTCTAAATGTCGATTTTTTTTTTATTTAATTTTTCGAATGTTCAACCTTTTAGGAAAACGTGTTTAAAAGGATTTATTGAAATTCGCAAAATTCCCGAAGTTATAGGCATTTGAGTAGCGGCAAATGCATGGGTAACAACCGGCCACTCGGCGCTCACGTAAAACTTTAAGGGGAGGTTCTGGTCTAAATGTCGATTTTTTTTTTATTTAATTTTTCGAATGTTCAACCTTTTAGGAAAACGTGTTTAAAAGGATTTATTGAAATTCGCAAAATTCCCGAAGTTATAGGCATTTGAGTAGCGGCAAATGCATGGGTGACAACCGGCCATTCGGCGCTCACGTAAAACTTTAAACGCGTTTTTCTCGAAACAGTGTTCTCAAAACGGTGGGAGCTGTATCTTCAAAAGTTATTATCCGATTCGACTGAAACTTTTTTTATTTTGAAGATTATTCTTTTTTCTAAGGGGGGAACTAAAAAAAAATACAAAAAGTTGAAAATTTATCATTTTCAAAGGCGATGAAAGGACGAAAAATACAAGAAAAAGTGATTTCAAACGTGAAGTGTCGTTATTTTCTAAAAAAAAATGTAATTTTTGTAATTTTTTTTTAGTTCCCCGCCTAGAAAAAGGAATAATCTTCAAAATAAAAAAGGTTTCAGTCGAATCGGGTAATAAGTTTTAGAGATACAGGTCCCACCGATTTGGATCAATTTTTTGACGCTTTAACTTTAACGACTCCCCGGGGCTGTCTGCACTGATTAATTATAAAACAAAAAATATATTTCTATAATTTAAGACATCCTTAATACAATGCAACAAGTCCCATTAAATTATACAAACTAGTTTTCCTTTAATTAATTCCTAAAAATCACCTATTTTTGGGGGCTCTAGACCAGAACCTCCCCTTAAAGACCAGACTTTTGCGATAAATATCTTCTTTTATTAGTAACTAATATATAAACAATCCATTAAAAAATATTTTTATATGCATTAACGAAAATAGCGACATTTTTCAAATTTGATTAGGAATATCTCCCAGACGCCAAAAAAGTTCCACTTTCGGACCAATTGCAATATTTTCAGCACACTCTCCTCTAAAGAATCGCGTAACGATCATTTCCTCCCTCGTCCCACTGCTCAAATTATTAGTGTTTAAAGTTATCAACGTTCGGTCAGTCCGTAGGGTAAAGGTGGGATAGTTGAGCAGAAGGGATACATGATCACAGAGGTGTTATGTCCCTATTGCCGCGTTGTTATGTTAATGTTTGCAATATTAATTCCTCAGCTTGAACGGCTAAATTCTGATTTTTTTTGTACATGATTTCATTATGTGGATTTCATTTCATAATGTGGAACGCAGTGTAGCTAGACTTCCACTATCTACGACCCCTGGATTTTCAGATTAATTGCAGACGCTAAGTGGCAAGATCCCATTAACAGGCACGTCCCGGGGAAGAGAAGAAAAATAAAAGAATCCACATCAGCATACGCGTCCGTAGGCGAGCGCATTTATTTTCCCCCGCGATTGTCATCGGGCCGGGAGATGATGTCGCGTACGCTGGGTGGCCATTTTAGAGGCATGCCTGGACGATCAGTCACACTTAACGTCAGGGCTGAAGTGACTTAGTTTAGGGCTGTTTAAGGGCGGGCTGTTCGCGGGATGAAAAGCTCGGGGGGCCTCGCCCATTCGAGACCGACACGGGGGTGCGAGACAATCTCGCCCTCTCTCTCTCTCTCTCTCTCTCTCCCCCCACCCCACCCCCCTGGCCGGCCGACCGTTTCTGCCCCTCTCCATCCGAGGTAGCAACTAACAACGAGAGGGGTGAGCTGGTAGCCGACCTTCTTCCCTCGTCCCTTTCGTCTTTTTCCAAAAGCACTCGGAAACTGTACGTCGCCGTTTTTTTCCCCCCGACGAGTACGTACGCACGCACACGAATTCCAAGGGAAAACTCTCTCCACACGTCGTACCTATGCACGCGTAACAAGGGTGGCTCCTCACGCGCGACGTTCGACCTCTCCCCGAGCGCCGGAGGGTTGTTAGATCCTTGCGCGTGCAACAGCGAGGGGGCAGATTGTCGTTACACTAATTGTTAGCCGCGCTCGTCGCGGTCCGTGAAAATACGCCCGTTTTGGTTGCGCCCTCGAAACGAGGCGAAAGCTGTCGCGAATCGTCCCCCTTCGGCCTTCATATCTCGCGTGGCGGACGTGGACCGGGTACGGCTTCTGAGGAATAGCCGATATAAATTCGGCTGCTGTGTTTGTAGGCGCAATCTCTGGCCACCGCACGCGCGATACTTACCTAAAGGCACAGTTAAACATGTGCAATGCGCGTTGCCGAACACCGTTACAAGGGTCGATTTTTATGGTTCGGCGCGCAACGCGCGCTGTTGCACATGTTTAACTCTACCTTAACGCGATTCGGTTGTCGACTGCCACGCGGGTTACGATCCGGGCTTCTCGCGTTTCAGCGCCACGATTCCGGCGTCTCAACACGACTTCGGATTCGTGATCGATAAACGACCCATCAACCGTTTGTGCAAAACATTCCTTGCGTTCACTGTTCGTTACGCCGAGAAATAGGGGACTTACTTAGTGCAAAGCAATGGAAACAAAGAGAACTACGATTCTACTACACCAGTTTCAACGGACCGTGGGAAGAGTAGAACGAACCCCAATAGGAAGATGAAGGCCTCGGCATCGCTGATACGAGGGTGCACTCAGCAGTGGCGAAGCGAGAAGTCGGGTTAGCATGTTTCTTTTAAATAAACGCTCGGCCAACGGAATGAGATCAGCGGGCTTGTAGCGGGAGTGTATCAACGTTGGCTGGAAGACGCAGAGAAATCTGAGGTGGCACGTCTATGGCGAGGGTGTAGGGGGAGGAAAGTGTTGGATTACCTACTGTATATACGTTGCCGGGCTGGCTGGCGGGTGTTGTTTGTTGGGTTCACGAACAACATTGTAAGTAAGTGGAGTACGTGGGTGGTCGAGCGAGCCACGTGTTGTACCGTCTAAATGTCAGCGTATACGACTACGTAAGAGCGCAGATATGTCTGCGACCGCTTTCTGTTGGTCGCTCCCCGCGACCGTACATACGTGGTCAGCACAATGTAACAGAAACACGGCTCATAGCGCAATTTAAACGAGCCGCGATTCTGGGTATCGGTAGCTACACGTGGAATCGCTTGGCGCGCGTCAACGAGTCACTCGGTGATTGGATCATCGGAGGAGGAAGATGCATTGCAAATGCATGTCTGTCTGTCTGTCTGTCTAAACATGCCAGAGGAATGAAAGTATGATCCTCAGATTTTTAGGGGAGGTTCGAAGGAGCTGTTACTTAACGATACCTACTTACTCGAGGCAAAAATGGGGATGGAAATTTCTTTGAACCGCTTGAGAAACGAAATAGGATTAAAACAAGCTCTGCGAACCTTGTTGCACGTGCACATATCCGACGATAGGACACAGGAGACAGGCAGCGTATCTCGTTCGAGAACGGGGGATTAATATCGAGTGTACCCTAACAGTTTTTGAGCAAATATGCAAGAGCCAAGCTCGCAGGGAGCAGTAGCAAAGATAATATTTGTTGAGATTTACACGCGTGCCGTGCAGACGTTATTTCCATACCCGTAACACCGCTGTCTCTTGCGCTGTGACCGAGCACACGCGTGCACACGCACGAGAATATGTGGAAAATCGCCAAGTTGTGCATATTTAAAATAGCGTCGCATTGTGCTGCGTGAAAATGTTGCGCTTTACGCACAACCCACACAGAAGATAGGTGTAGGTACACGCGCGGAGAATAATTCTGCCGATTCGTTCGAGCAATTTGCATGGACCGCGTCTAGCCGATCTCTGTGAAATAAATCCATTTTTCGCTGATGGAGGCTGACTGAATTTCAAATAAAAAAAACACGCAGTGGATCGTGCATGATTTGGATGCTTTCATCCCGGGATACCTACATCCCTCCGAGACGTCGTCGCCGCGCCGGCTGAGGTCGCGGGGGATCAAGTCCGGGCAATTCTGTTGTTTGTTCTTTTAGCGGGCCTCGCGCGTCTCCACCGACCGTGGCACATTTTTGGCATAAACGTCGCGGTTTATGGTATGCTTGGTACCTAATGGTTGCGTCACACGTGGGGTCGAGCCACTATGAACTTGGTGCATCGATTTTCCTCGAAACAACCTGCCCTTGCAATACTCATTCTACCACATCCTCGGGATCCTACACCCTTGGCAGAGACACTGGGGACATTCGGACGAGTCGAGTCGAGTCCCCAAAAAGTAACACATCTCGCGTCCATCGAAGACACGATTCTAACTCTATCGGAAACTCCAATCGTACCTATACCTATAGGTACCATATGGGTACTATATAGGCCACGTAAGGGAAGCCCACCAGCGTAGGGAGGCGTAACTACGACCTAGAGCAACGACGAGAAGCCAACCTTCGTTCGGGCTGTTAAAATGCGTGGGCACACTCTCGCTGTGCTGTCGTCGGATCGGTGAATGGATTTTCTGGCCGTGGCTGAAGGGGGATGATGAATCGCGCGCCTACCAGGCCCCCCTTGTCTTTCCGCCGAGCGACGAGGAAAAAGCGTGGCCAGGGGGTGGTTTATGCGCTCGACGACGAAAATGTAGGTGAGCCGACGTTAAGCCGTGGCAGAGTTGCAGGCTCGCGCGCCCTCGAAAATCCATTGAGACGGTCACGAACGGCGAGACCCCATCGAACGTGCACGGGGGCCCTCTGCGTGTTCGATGCCTCTGACCCACTATCGCGTTCCTGGATACGCTCCAAACGAAACTGAATCGATTTAGCAGCTCGCCCAAAGAGATCCCCGAAGAGCTGATTAATTCTAGGACGACCCGCGGGGCATTCAAGCGTCACGATCGGACGTTTCCACGTTCACAGATCTTTTTCTTCCTTTATATTCCTTTGGAAAGCGCGACGGCGCGACGGTGCCGAGGAGCGAGCTCGTGGACGCGATAGAGGGGAAAATAGATGCCCCTGTCAGATTCTATGTATCAGAACGAGAAGCGTGGGTAGATCTATACCGGCTATCGGTATAGGTGCGAGAAAGCCCGAGCGCCGTCGAGTGTTTAGAAATTTTCAGAGTCCGCGAGGATTCGATGGCGAGAAATTCCATTGGTGTCTCGTTTCGCTGAGGAGGGACTGCAGAAGGCCGGGTTTGTTTAAAAAGAATTCACATCGCGGAACGCGGACCGGAATTTTTTACGTCCACATGCCTATAAATGTACGAAAATCTTTTCTGCTGGGTAGGTAGGTACTCGAGCAGTCGCCAGCGATTATTATCGCCAGGGATCCTCCTCCTCATTAGTACCTACTACCTATACAATGTCGATTGTCGAACCGAGCACGAGGGATTCCCGGGAATGGATCGGAGTTTTCCAGGCGTTGCCGCGTGGATCGGCGAGATTAGAAGAAAGATCCGTTAATTGGACACGTTAGTCGGACACGGGCGAGGATAAATTGGATCGCCACCCGCTATCCCCCTGGTTGATTACTTATCGCGGATATCGATTATATTCCTAATGGTGTATAATGCCGTGTCCCGAGCGAGCGAAGTCAGATATTTATTTATCCATCGGACAGCTGACATCCCCTGGCCAATTCGATTCGCCGATGTTCGATCAGCGACGTAAACACTTTACGACCGCCGAAACCCCGAAGGACCCTGAAACTCCTGGAACAAGTGAAGGTCCAACGCGAAGGACGCACGCGGCCTTGCGAACAAGCAGCAACCTCTCCCGGCCACGGGCACCGTTATGTCGCGTCTTAGCCCCGAAAAGGTGGCTCCGATGTCGGCGGAGCAGGGAGGACGAAACACATGTTTCGTATTAGATCTTTTCTACCTGTGTCGACCCGGACCAGGGCGCATAGAAAGTGTTTGCAGGAGAAGGGAAAACACGTGTTCACGGTTAAGGCCACGGACATTGTCCACGGGGATGCTCCTAGGACGGTTGGCAGGTTCCTTCCTCCCGGTACATATCCGCAACACATGTTTCCAATTTCTCGGGGCGCACTTTGCGTCCCGGGCAAAAAGGTACGCGGCAAGGTGGTTATACAGCCTGGTCGTAAATGGCAGGTTGTCCCCGGTGTCATACCCGACGCCTCGGCGAGGTTTTTGCACCATCAGAAGTGCAAAGTAACCAAAGCGAGAGGAATCGAATCTTTGGGATTATATATAGGTAGAATAATGATGCTAGCTAACCTATGAAATCTATCTAGATTCTAGATTCTAGATTCTTCTAGCTACCTATATCTATACATATGTAGGTGCGTAGTTTATAAAAAATTATCGCTACGTTTCGCTATGTTTCCCTACCTCGTGTCTCCGTGAGGAGCCCGAGAGCAACCAAGCACCCTTTCGGCAATTATCAGTTCGTGGAACGTAAAGTTTGAAGGGTTCCGGTTGCCGTGGAGTCCTAAAATTCCCAGGATTCGAGGGCATGGGCACTGGTGGCTCGTCAAGGGAACAGTACGGCCACCAGCAATCGCCTTTGCTTTCGATTTCGCCAGCCACCGCGCCGTCCGGCACGACCGTCATTCGAATCACTTGGGGCTTTCCCCGGCGCGGCGTGCAGCCTCGCCGACCACCGCCTCGCCCTGTCGCCTCTCTCTGTCTTTCTCTCTCCCCTCTGTCCCCGCGACCCGTTTGCACTTCGCTGTTTCCCTCTTCAAGGCAAACCGGAGGAGCTCGCAGACAGCGGAGCTCCCACGTGCGTGTGCGGAGGGGTCTCTCTCTCGACGGACCCTGCTCCAAGGGTGGAGCTTAAAATAAGGGTGGTACCTCCACGGCTTACCTACCCCGTCGGGGAACAGCATTGGGGATGAGATGGAAGCGTGTTGCGAAGGAACAGCGGTAGGTGGAGAGAAGGATCGAAGGATCGGCACGAGGTCTACCCGAGCCGAGCAACTCTGTACGCCCGTGCACTAGTCGTAATTTAAGTTCGACAGACACCGGTCGCTTGTACGCGCCCTCCCCGGCCAGGCGCTCTCGCTGTCCAAGATCGTGACGGGAATCGAAATTCGTAGATCGGTGCCCATAGCGTTCCTGCTCGCGGTGGTGTCGCGGGCTTATCCTACCACCACGGCGCCGTGGGGGAGGGCTGGAAGAAGCTTGTCGGAAAGTTTCAACGGGACTCGCGACACGTGCTCAACGAACCGGATGTTGTGAGGAGGATCGGGTGTCATCCAACTGTCCAAGTGTCCAAGTGTCATCGATCGAGCTCCTATGCCAGCGATCGCACAGCGGCTGCATCGAATTCGAGCACCTGCAACATCGGTGTAGACTGTAGAAGATGGCGCCCATGGTCGAGAGTCACGGTCGCAGCATTGTTTTAGGAAGCGATCCCTACGTCGGTAGCTGGAGGCGGAAACAGGCGCAGAAAGGTACTTAGGTACTCGAACGTGCCCGTCGGTGTTTTCGTGCGGAAGTATGACGTGTGTTCTAGGTATACCTAGCTACCTAATATCAACATTCCTTTGCTTGTTGCTAGGAATTCAGTTTCTCAACGACCGACGGGCGACGCTTCATTCCTCAGCCCCAGCCTCGCGGCTTTCATTGTGCCGCGAGGAGAACAAACGATTTTCAAACGTACCTTCCGGGAACGTAGGAAATAGATATAACCGTGCTATTTCCACGATGCCACGCATGTTAGGTTCTCTGTGGCAATTCTAGGTACCGTGCCAGTGCACCACGAGCCATTCGCACCACTCCATCTTACGAGTGAAAGCAATTACATAAGAAAAGAATTCTCAGTTTGTACCTATCATCTCACACATTTATACATAGATAGGTATAAAATGGAGCGTGATATTCAATCAACGAACCGCAGTGAACGCTTGCATGAACCTTCTCAAATCGATCGGTGCAAGGTGCCTATATTTTTAAAACGCCTCCCGGGGAAAGCAAGCGACTGCAAGCAAGTCGCGCGATTGGCGTCTGAAACGACGGAGGCGGATGGAAAAAAAATCCATTATTCAAGCGAATTTCCATCCGTGAGAAGTCCCAGTAGATGGATGGGTAGCTACGTCGTTAGGTTGCTCTCTTGCTGGCGTTTTAATGACGGTTTGCTCCCTTTGCTTTCGGTTCTTATAACGAAGAGCTTCGACGTCGTTAAGTACGCCTTTCGCGCTGTATCATTCCCCCATCGACGCGCAGCAACCTCCCATCGAACGGGATATTGGCAACGTTATTCGGTGAGATGCCACCCGGTCGCGAACGTAGCACCTATTAATTTTCTGGTCCATTCGATCCTGAATGGAGTAAGATGCCTCGGGTAGGGTAGAAGATACCTACGTTTCGCTGCCCTACTTTCGCGGTCTACTAACTGCTGCTACACAGGCTACCTACTCCTCTGAAGAAGCAATTAGCGGGTTCTCGCGTGTCCGTCCCGTATTCTTCTTTTCGTCACACAACACTTCTAATTTGCCTCCTGCCCTGTCCCAACTCATTAATGGTCCCGATTTAAACGAGATCGATTCATGTCGTAGTCGAATGCCGGCAAGCTATTCTAAAAGCTACCCTCGTTTCCTTGTTTTACAGGCAACAGTCACCCTTCTTCAGACACCCTAGATCTGAGCCCGCACAATCATCATCATCATCACCTGAACAATAATTCGATTCTCAGCAATACAGGGCCGCAGGAAGTCGTGATGAAGGAGAAAAGCAAGAATGCAGCGCGTTTCCGCCGCATCAAGGAGAATCAGGAATTTCTGGAGCTCGCGAACCTGTTGCCACTTCCGTCGCCCATCACCACGCAACTGGACAAGGCCAGCATCATTCGGCTGACGACCAGCTACCTGAAGATGCGAGCGGTGTTCCCTCATGGTAATGCGTAAATCGTTTAACAATAAGTAGGTAGTACCTACTGCTACTATATCTAACCAATGAAATTTAGATTCCAAAGTTATTAAGTCGGTGCAAAAGCTCCTTCGTTTTATTCAACCAAAGCCTATTTATTAGAAGTAACAATATGTTACTCAAAGTATTTTCCTCCACTATCTGGCCCATTACCTTTTGCCAGTTTTCTGCTAACAGACTTCATACTGTGAGCGGACAAACTTGTGCGCACCGTGCCGAATGCAATGAAATCGATTCGGAGTAAAACTGCAGTAGAGTAGATTGTAGAAGAACGATCGAAAAGAGCATCCCTTTTGTGGACAGTTGTTAACGATTGGTAGGTACGAAAGGAATCGATTGATTCTCCAACCACGTGCCGTGTAATAAGCTTCGCATTTGATGACGGTAAACGGATGAAACGGTGTTCTTTGTTAATTCAGGCAGGGAGCGCTTACGCGCAAAGGGCAAATAGTATCGGATGAGATGGATGTGATTGCGCACTTAATGCATTGTTAGTCCCCGGAGCTTTGTAAGCAAAGCATGGGGGCTGTTATAGTGTTACAATGGCTTCTCCCGCCTCGCCTCCTCCCGCCCTTCTTGCGGCATCGGCGAATTGAATTTCAAGTGGCTGCATCCCTCTAGAATACGGTCGCGTCTTTATTCTTTCGGCACAAAAAAAAAAAAAGAACGAAAGAGGTGGGAGAAAAGACGCGATGCCCAGCCTGTGACAGAGTTTAGGGGTGAAATTAGCTGGTGAATGCGTAAGCGGGGGTGAAATTCGATTGGGAGATCGAACTCGATTACACCTGCGAACCTCCAAATCAAAAGTCAGCGCCAGTTACTTAATTACCCGAGGGTTCAAAGACTTTTTCCACAAAGAAACTGGAGGTGGGCTGTCATGGCTAGAGTCCCAATAGAGTAGCAATTTTGTTAAAAAAACATTGAGAAACCAGGCGATAATTTAGCTAGGTACCTGTATACCCAATACAAGCAAACAGAAAGCGAAGGTGCTTGAGTGAAACGATCGGTCGGAGGACCCCATAAAATCCGTGACTAGCAACCGCTCGCATCGACGAGCATGATGCGATCAAAGCCGTTTCCCGCGAAATTCCGCGCGGCCGCGCCGCAGAAAACGTCCCCGCGGCTGCACTGTACTACCTAATTAATGCGCGGACACGGAATACTTGGCCATAGGCTTAGTTACACGTCGAGTGCGGAACGTGGCTGGAAACATGTACCTACCTATATTGGATGATCGGTGATAAGGAGGCGACGCCGACGTGTCGCGATACCTACGTGCCATCCTCCTGGACAAAGACATCTTCCTTCGCGTACCTTGTGCTTCTGATCCGAGATTTCTTACAATCACGAACCAGAACGAAGGGTTCGCATGGAAGATCATCTAACTATGAAACCGCGGGGACGATGACTGTTTCCAGTGACCACAATCTCTAAGTCTATACGAGTCTACTGACTTGAGAACTCTTGAGAAAATTGGTCAACCGCGCAGGGAAAGGGACTGACGGTTGCGAAATAATTTTTCAGGGCTGGGAGACGAATGGGGTGCCGCACCGCCACCCATCAACCCTCTGGAAACCGCCATCAAGGAACTGGGGACTCATATTTTGCAAGTAAGCGCCCGTCGTTCTCTGCCTCGCCTCGCCACGCATCGCATAAAGTTCCCGCATGCGTTACCTACCTATCTGGGCTAGAAATGTGAAGCTTCACCTCGG
This sequence comes from Andrena minutula, assembly GCA_929113495.1. Taxonomy (NCBI): domain Eukaryota; kingdom Metazoa; phylum Arthropoda; class Insecta; order Hymenoptera; family Andrenidae; genus Andrena; species Andrena minutula. The sequence goes on from OV815997.1 coordinate 41,208,679, forward strand.
CCCTTCGTGGAACTTTAACCACATGTTTATAAATAAATTATATCGTAACGTTACAACAAGTCCTCGCCGTGGTGGTTAAGTAAAAGGGAAAGCGAAGATATTTTTAGCGTCGATACGATTTACTTTTGATCAACGGTTTCTCGTTTCAGACCCTGGACGGTTTCATATTCGTGCTGGCGCCCGACGGCAAAATTATGTACATAAGCGAGACGGCCAGCGTGCACTTGGGACTGTCGCAGGTCGGAGATATCTCTTCATTTATTTCATTGATAACGAACGATTGAATTTCATCGCAATCGCTGCCGCGTTTCCATATCTATCGGGCGCGGTGCCGCGCGAAAGCGAAAAGAAAGACCGGGATTTCGCGCATATCCCGACCGGAATCTGCTGACGGAAACTGTTGATGCGTGCAGGTGGAATTAACGGGGAACAGCATCTTCGAGTACATCTACCAGCACGACCACGAAGAGATGCTGTCCGTCCTGAATCTGCCCCAGAACCAAGCGGACCTCACGGGCTTCACGTTCCCGCCGCCGAATTCACGGGGCGAGATCGAGCTGGAGCGCGCCTTCATCCTCAGAATGAAGTGCATCCTGGCGAAGAGGAACGCTGGACTGGTCACGGAAGGATACAAGGTAACGTGAATTATTCCAAGTTTCAACGGAAGCCAAGGCACGCTCTGCGAGAGAAAGATTGGCAGGGGAAGCAGGCGCGTGAGCGGTCCCTCCTACTTTCCCTCGACCACCATTTCTTTCTAACGGTAGTTTCGGAAGAAACGCAGGAGAAATTATACCTATCCAAGGTGGCTGAGGCTTCCGCAGTTAGTCGTACGGGTGAAATATATGAGGATTCGGAGGTTTATTGGCTTTCGTAAATCGCGCAATATTCGCGGCAAACTTCGCATCTTCGGGAGAGGAGCCGATCGAGCGATTAGCATAACGGCCGAGGCTGCTTGCACAGGAAATCGTAAAACGTATAAAAATTCAAATGCTAAATAAGAGATAAGGAGAGGCGAGCTAAGTAGGGACGGCATTGTCCTGGTCACGCGCCAGTCGAAAAGAAAACGGCCACCAGGTAGATGCGAGCAGGCCCGTTCCTGGCGGGGGTGCAGAAGGTGCCCCCGCACCTGGGCGGCCAAACCTAGGGGCGGCCGCACGCTGTTTGTAAAATTTTGATTAACAAGTATTAAATTTTTTTCAAATTATCCAACGTAGGTTTTCGAAATAAAAATTCATAAATACAATCTACTTTCACGAAAATAGGCTAAAATCTCCAAATTCAAGGCCTTGTATTTTTAAACAAATTCGAAATAGACGAAATGATGACTTAAACCCGCCCCGTAATTTCACGAGAACTAAAACATATTCCATTTTTAACAAAATCCCAGACATCAAGGGGCAAAATGTGATTGATTTGGCGTGGAATGTCCCTGTACTGATTCTCCAACTAGAGTCGTCAAAGGTGATGCCGCCGACAATCCTGTGCCTCGCCAAGTTTTAGTGGTCGTCGACGTTCGAAACCAGCGGGGCCATTCAATGTTGCGCACTAACAAGGAGAGTATTTTAGGTGTCCGCCTCCGATCATTTTGATTTTTGGATATGTTATAGAGGACCGAAAAATAAGAAATACGTGTTTTTTTTTATTTTTCCCCGTTTTCATATTTGGGGGTGAAAACCGCGTTCAAAGTTAGGGTTGAAAAATCATTTTTGTGGAATATCGCGAGAACTATTAGAGATAAGGGAATAGTGTCAATGGACGAATGTTGTGTCTTTGAATGCGAAATATGACTGACTCACCAGATTTTCAAAAAGTCCATTTGTTTAAATAATACATAAAAAATTGTTATTTTTTGTTAATAATTCTTGTAAATCTTCATCTATATTCATGGAAGTTTATTTTCACCCGTATGAATATAGATGAAGATTTACAAGAATTATTGACAAAAAATAACAATTTTTTATGTATTATTTAAACAAATGGACTTTTTGAAAATCTGGTGAGTCAGTCATATTTCGCATTCAAAGACACAAAATTCGTCCATTGACACTATTCCCTTATCTCTAATAGTTCTCGCGATATTCCACAAAAATGATTTTTCAACCCTAACTTTGAACGCAGTTTTCACCCCCAAATATGAAAACGGGGAAAAATAAAAAAACACGTATATCTTATTTTTCGGTCCTCTATAACATATCCAAAAATCAAAATGATCGGAGGCGGACACCTAAAATACTCTCCTTGTAACCAGTGACGAATGCTGAATTCTGTAGTTCCCTTATGCTTTCTTGATGAAAATAGTCCCCAAAACGATATAACTCGGACCATAATTAAAGAAATTACATGAAAAATTGATTTGGGAAGTGATTTGTAGCAGGAATTCATTGGTATCACCATATCGATTCGATGAAGAATAAAAGTTGTTAATATGCTGACGTAGTGAATACATATTACCCGCTGGTTTCGAGCGTCGAAGATCACGAAACTCACAATCAGCGAGTCGCATGACTGGAGTCTGGACTAATGGTACTTCTAGATACGAAATCAATTTATTTAACTTTCAGTACACTTAATACTAATACTTCTCTTCATTACGCATCAGTTTGCACTTATATGTGGAATAAAATATTCAAATAAAACCCTTTAATATGTTTTAAGGATCTTTGTTTCATTTTATGAAAATAAAAATTTAAAACTATTTCTTTGCGCGATAACTGTTTAAAACTATGTATATATAGATGTAAAAGTAAACACTGTATATTAAATTTTTAATTAAAGAATATTAAATTAATAAGGGCGGCAATATTGTTTTCGCACCTGGGCGGCCAAAACCCAGGAACGGCCCTGGATGCGAGCTGCACAAATTCGCCTCCGCCTGCATCCGTTCTGTGCAATAAAAACAGCATCGGCCACAAGCTCGTCTCATAGGTACCTATCTGGAATACCTACTTGTCGAAATTCACGCGCCAACCCCTGCGAAATACATCTCTATTGATTTTAATTTTTCACCCGATCAAGAAAACTGGTCGAACCATTCGTAAATATGTGACTAACATCCCAGCATGCAACGAAGGCCGTTACACAAGGATCAGCCGAATTACATTCGTCGATCCGATTAAGGCTACATCGTCCAGGCCCAGCTCCAGATTCCAGGCACGTGCTAATCTGAATTTACGATCGTTAACATCGTCGCCCGACCATTCACCGAAATCGGGAAAGCCCCAATTCTGCGGATTGCTCCGCTCCGCCAAATGTTCGACATATGCCCGAGCAATAACGACGGCCCCCGATCATTCTACTTAGCCCCCGGAAGGAAGGGGTGAAGTATCGGCGGGCGGCGGGCGGCGAGCGGCGAGCAGCGCGGCGGCACCTGCGACACTTTGCACTTGCCAACCTGCAGGAGAGACAGCCCTCGAGAAGGAAAATGTTTGGCAAATAGCTCGTTCAAGCCCGCAGCGCTATGATGACCGTGGCTCTCGACAAAATCGCGCACAGAAAGACCCCAATAGGCGTTGGGCAAAGTCATGAATACAACCCCTGTAAGCTGTTAAGCGAGCCCCGGGGCCGACCGAGGTGGGGTTCCAGAGAACTAACGCAACGTTTTTGTATGGCACTTAGGTGCACAAAGACCGTGCCCGTAGTTGGCTTACCTATCTTTGTGAAAGCGCGAGCACGCGTTTTGTCGGATCCACGGCTCGGGTCGACGATCGCGCGAACGTCTTTTGCGACGGGGGAGAATGCCGCGAGTAGGTGGTGACGAGACGATCGGATAATTACGCGTACCTAATACCTATACCATTCAATTTTCATTTCGGGTGGGAGATGGACTGGGGTGCTAGATTACCACGATCAGTGAAGAGTAATTGAACGATTGGATAGTTTCCGTCCGTGGCAATTTATATTTAAAAGAATACCTATTCAGAGGAACGGAGGAAGGGGTCAGTCCGCTGCGACAGTTTGAAAAATTAAGCTGTTTTTAAAGATTTTTTCTTCGTAGATACAACATGTAATGCAATAAATCTTTTTGGTATTTATTAACCTACTCTTATATTATAGAAGAAAAAATTTAAAAGAATTTCTTTTAATTTGTTAAAACAACATTTTTTTCAACTGGTGCAGGTGATTGCAAAAAAAAACAAACTATTACGACCAATCAGTCTGAAATTTTTACAAGTTGTTGAGCACATCAGTGGCTATGGCCGGGACTACGGAAACCTTTTTCGATTAAACTTTTCATACTTTTTACAAGGCAAAATGATTGAAAAATTCGCCGTATTTCGACGCTTAAACTTCAAACCTCCGCCATTTTGTTAATTTTTTATCAGTAAAAATAATCCAAGTTCCGGCGAAAACCACACTCGTAATGAATACAGCACACTTTGATTTTTTTTCTTTCAAATGCGTCGTAAAAGTTCTCGAACCCTCGTTTTTAAAAAATTCTGTTAGAACTTATTTGTTTCGATTAAGAAAATATCTGATCCTGTGAAAATTTATTTTGAAGCAATTGCTACCTTCAGGAACTTCTTTAAAAAGTGTTCTCATGGAACAGATATTTTAGAACCTATATGATAAAACAGGGTTGACTAACTGGCGACTCACGAGCCGCCGGGGGCTCCTCCGCCTTGCTGCTACGCTGAACGTCCCCTCTCCATACCGACCAAACTATGACTATCGCAGTTGATTCCTGATTCTTTCCTTCTCTTTTCGACTGCGATCGTCAGAGTTTGGTCGGTATGGAGGGGGGACGTTCAGTGTAACAGCAAGGCGGAGGGGCCCCCGGCGGCTCGTGAGTCGCCAGTTAGTCAACCTGGTGATAAAAGTTCCATAGAAACAAGTTACATTAGAACATTTATTAAAAAAGTTTTCAAAAGATAAAGAAAAGTACTCAACTATTAGGTACTAGTTGTATTTAACAATATACTCAATATATATCATATTCTTCATGTGTTTATTTAATAAAGGGTATGAAAATCATAACATAAGTAATTAATGGTTTCATAACAAGTATTGAACGGAAAAGAGAACTTGTCAAGAATAATACCTAAATAACATTTTTTTTATAACTTACATGAACCGAAATTCATAGAAAATCTCTACCATAATATATAATATTTATGTTTCAGTAATAAAATATATGAATATACATCTATATATTATTATACCATTTATGTTTTTGCAATTCAACGTTTTAGTATTATAGCTATAATACATCATCGTATTTAAACCATTAAGTATATTATGATTTTCATACCTTTTATTAAATAAACATTTGAAGAATACCTATGATATTATATTGTTAAATAAAACTCGTACCTAATAGTTTAGTACTTTTCTTTATCTTATGAAAACTTTTTTAATAAACGTTCTAATATACATAACTTGTTTTCATGGAACTTTTATTATCACGATTCTAAAACATCTACGTGGCTAAGTATTACATATAAATAACACATTCAGAATATCAATTTAACTGTAAGAATTATTTAATATTCTTGTAGTACTATCCATTGATTAGTATTTAGTATTTGTTACAACGATTGAGAACTTTTTTAATATCGGTGAACAAAATATCTGTTCCTGTCATAGAGAAATTTTTATTCTTATATTTTATAAGTTCCATTCCAACTGGAACTTTTATTTTCAAGAACTTTTATTTTCTCGGTTCTTCTGAGAACTTGAGAACATTTTTAAAAAAAGTTCAGTAAATTAAAGATTTTTAAAAACTTTCCAAATTATTGGAAAGTTCCAGAACTTTTTCGATCCCTGCGGCCGGAATCACCTGCACCAGCACTGCAAATTTAAAATAGATTTTTGAAACGCTTTCCCCGCCAAGATACCCACCTCCGTTTACTTCTACCCTGCGAAGGCGAGAGCGCGTCAGAGGGACCGAAAGCGAAAGAGGAACGGTGCGAGACAGACGAGGCATTCATACTTTGTCCTGCTTCGTCTTTCGGGCGCCTGATAAGTATTTTTTTATTTTAAAATAATTTTTTCAAAAGCACAATGCGTCTAATGTCGCGTCAGCCGATCTACTTCGTTTCTTTTGTGACAAAATCTTTGTTTCATAATAAGAATATATATATATTGTTAATCAAATTCCTATAGATGAAGTTAGTGAAGACATACCAATCGAAGATACTCTCACTGCACTACAACAAATACTCTTATGGAATGATGAAAAGTATCTTCGTATTGCACCAGGGGAAAGAAATATAGCACACAGTCTACTTCTCGATGAACATGCAGAGGAATAAAACTTATTCACATTAAGAAAAATTAACGGTTTTGATATTTAATAAGATGTTTCACTTCTAACGCGTGAGAGTTCCACGCATTGTTTTATCTTTTATGCTGTCAATAAGTGTATTAATAAGTAGGCAAAACATTATTTACGTTGGACATTCCGTTTACTAAAACATAAATCCTAAAAAATGACAATTTTTCACGACTTCACAATGGACTGACCCCTTACCAAAAAGTTTATTGTAGAAGCGTTAACAGATCTGTATGGAATGGAATAGGTTGCGATCTTCTTTGGCTTGCCGCCTTTCCAGGGTGAAATCGAGCGTGATCGCGCGCCCTTGCCTGAAATCATATTCTTTCCACGCGAGTTCCGCGGCACCCTCGTGCCCCTATGCTCGCGCGATGCAGCGGGAATTGCATACGTGAGAGAAGAGATATGCAACGCGGGCATACGAATAGGCCTATTTGCTTCACAAATTCCCGGCCCACTCGAGACGCAGGCTACGAACGAGGCTTTTTTTCGCCGTTTCATCGGCCATTTAATTAAGCAGGAATTGTTAATTTACACGGGAGTACGTCGTGCCACGCGAGAATCCGCACTTGAACCGCCGCACCGGGAATAACCCACCTCGAGTGTCGCACTTACGCTATATCAGCGATTCTTTGAATAACATTAAGAATAATCGCGTGCACATGTGTAACTAACGATAACGTGTAACCGTGGCGTGGCGAGTGTCCCGCCCCTTAATTACAACAATTCGTTTGAATCCTAGTAGAGAGAGAGAGAGAGACCGTGGGCTCGGCCCTTTAACTACCCCTCAGCTCTTAACGAATTCCTAACCAATTCCTCAGTGCTCACGGAATACGAATAATCATGGAAAAGTTGACACGAAATCTACGCCACTATTGGCCGACACCCTTAAATCTTGAGGAAATCTATGCGAACCGCGACGGATCAACTCCAAATTGCCTGGAGCATCGAATTAACCGTGGCACTCGCTTGTTACAGGTCATACATTGCTCTGGCTACTTGAAGTGCATCGTCGAGAGCACAGTGGGGACAGAGTACGAGAACGGTTCGGGCCGACGCATCCGAAACGTGGGTCTGTTGGCCGTGGGCCATTCCCTACCGACACGCTCCATAACAGAAGTGAAGCTGCACCAGAATATGTTCATGTTTCGCGCGTCGCTGGACTTGAAGCTGATATTCGTGGACGCGAGGTAAGGAACCAAACGGGATCCTGCGTGATTTCCTAGAGTCACGTCTATTTGTCTCGCGTCTTTTGATAAAGGGACCCGGAAGTGGGGGGAATGGGCACCAACTGAGACCAGTGACAACTACACAGACGGATTATTCCTCCCAGCTGGCGCAATTACGGCGCGGTGTCGACGACAGTTCCGTCGCCGAAACACATCGAGGGGTCGCCGGCCATTAAAATCAGTTTCGTGTTACCCCGCGGTTGTAGACACTTGGTTCTTCCCTTTTTATTCCCCGATTTTTTTCGTCCCTTTTATTCGCGCCAAATAAATATCCACAGTGGACAGGGGGTGGGGGTGGGGGTGGTATCGTGTGTGTCGGGAAACGCTGGGAAACGAACACGTGGCGGCGTATAAATACACGGGGGTACGCGCGACGGAACGCGGGATGAAATTTTATACGCCCACGGAAAATCGATTCCGCCGATGACGCCGGTTATGTAAACTCCGAATTGCACGGACCTCCTTGTAGTAAATCCGAGTAAAGGCAAATAGCCCCGTCGCTTGTGTAGGTAGGGTAGGGTAGGCACCGACGGTGGGTGCAAGGGAAAATACTCTACCGCCGCGATTTCCCTTTCGCGCTGTTGCAGGGTGGCGCAATTGACGGGCTACAATCCGCCGGATCTGATCGAGAAGACGCTGTATCACTACGTGCACGGATGCGACGCGCTGCAGCTGAAGCACGCTCACCGCATACGTAAGTATCGGTTCCTCCATAATTCTCTTGCCATTCTACCTATTGAAAATTCAGACCGACGTTGAACGTTCCCGCTTGGAGACCACCCTGCCATCAACTAGAATCTTGCACTATCAACTGCTCCACGTCCCTAGAAAAATTGATCCAGAAGAGGAAGGCGTAGAATCTAAGCTATCGAAGCTCTGAAAGCCTGGAGCAGTAGGTGTCGGCTAAAATAGGCCTTATTCCGTGGCGTGGGTGTCCGAGAGCGGTGTCGGAGGCGTCGACGTGGTATCGGAGTGCTCGGAGAAGAGGCTCTCGCCGGGCCGAAAGCAGCTGACGCTGCTGCTTAACGCCGGCGACGCCCTCGCGCTCTGACGAAATATCCTTTGATCTTTTTCCTTTCTCCCATCCTCCGTCCCCGACTTTAGAGCCGAGGCGGCCGCGGGGTAACAACATTTCCCTTTTTCTACACAATTTCCGCGGTCGTCACCGCTCGCCAACACGTTAAGCCCCTAAGTATGTGCATACGTAGCACGTACAGGGTGTACATTATTGATTGAACAATGCTGCCACCGGCGCTATGAGCAGACTAAAAGAGAGGCTGTTGCCTGTATGTGTGTGCACATCGGTGCGCGAGGGTGGATGGTGGGCGGAAGTGTGGGTGGAAGGAAGAGGGACAGGGGGGTGCGGAGGAGGGGGTGGTGGTGATGGGGAGTGTGGCAGAAGAGGGCAAGAGAGGAGGAGGCGGCTGTTACTGCTATCACTGTTTGAACAGACTCGCAGTTTCACGAGCGCAACTCGAAGGGAGCTTGACACATAATGCCACTAATGTCCGCGCCTGCGGATTGTACGATCGACGTTACGCCCCAAAAATTTTCTTCCGCGTTACGGAAAACCTCGCAATCTGCTGCCGAGATCTTAAATCCGAGCCTCGATTATACCTTCCGCGTAAAACGGCTGCCTCCCCCCGAACAGATCAGGGAAGAGACCCTCGGCGCCAGTCCTGTTCCACCACAATTTCGTTCGTTCCTTTTTTCTGTTCGCAGTGCTGTTCAAGGGGCAAGTGACGACCAGATACTACAGGTTTCTAACGAAATCGGGAGGCTGGGTATGGATGCAGTCGTACGTCACTATCGTGCACAATTCGAGGAGCTCCAGGCCCCACTGCATCGTGTCAGTGAACTATGTGTTGACGGAGCCGGAGAACACGGACTTGGTGCTGAACTGCGACCAAATATCGTCCAACTCGAGCCCCGGCAACCCGCCTAGCGCACCTCTGGACACGCCGGCAGCTAGTATCAGCGCCGCCAAGAAGATGGACAATCACAGCCCCAGTCCCCCGGCGGCTTATCGAAACAGGACGAAGGAGCCGCCCGATAACGATTACGCGGACAGTGCTGCTTTCCCTAACTCCGAGTACATGAACTCGACGAATCACAGCCACTATCTGTCGCCACCTTACGCCGCCCAGACCGTGAATGGGAATGCTCACGAGGAGAACTCGTATTATGGCACCGACATGTTTTACCAATACGGAGGTAAGGATAATTCAGACACAGGGAACACTTGGTTCGGACGTTCCTTGTAAGAAATTGAATTAATCGCCTTGGTTCCAGACATGCATCAGGACCACCTGGGCTCCGTGCAACAGCAACAAGAGGCGCAGCACCAGCACCTGCTGCACCACGCCAATTCGCTGACGAATCTGCAGCAGCACAGTCCCCAGAATGCTCAGCAGAAGCGTCAGCACCCCTCTCACATGTTGCACCACGCAACATCGCTGACCAGCCTGCAGCAGCAGCAGCAGCAGCAGCAGCAGCAGCACAGCCCCCAGAGCTCGCAGCAAAAGAGACCTTACTCGACCTCATCCAGCTCCGGAGGCAGCACGGACGCCATGGACGCTCATTTGCCCAGCCCCTTGAGCCTGCACTCTCTGCCACCCAGCTACCATCCCCATCACAGACACCAGATCCCAGACTCCACCACCTCCAACCTCAACGAGGTGGGAGGCGTGATCATGTACCCGAATTGCGGCTTCAACAACAACGACAGCTACAACGCGGCGCCGAGCACCGCTGCTAACATTCAGCACCACGAGGCTACGTATCCGGCACACACTGGCCAACACAACGCCGCCAACAACACGCCTGTCAAACACTGCCACCATCATCATCATCTGGAGCAGACGCCAGCTGGATACACCAGCGTGATCGTCGACTCCCAGCAGTATAGCCCGGGTTCGGTGCCGGACCTGCACGGACATCACCCCCATCAATCGGCGCCCATTAGCGGCGGTACGCCACCCCTGGTCATTCACCATCAGCATCATTACGAGGCCCATCACCAGTTCGTTCACTGACACCAACTGGAGGTGCCTTGCGCGTAGCACCTCGACGTTAATTGCGACGAGGATGGCACGCCTGGCCCTAACGATCGTCGCGATTCCGTCAATCTGGAGCACCCCGCGAACGGCAATCTCGGGGTCGAGCCGCAGCGGTACGCTAATCTGGGCGACGCGCAGGACGGCACGCAGGGACAGGTCCACCAGGTGAGTGCTGGCTTGAGGACGTACACACCGGACAGGCCTGTCGCCTACGTTGCGCCGTACAAAAGGTTGTGTCGAGGGACCAGGGTGGAGTGACGAGTGTGCGTGACTTCGTTCATGAGAACTTCCGGATGTTTAGACGAGTATTGAACGGTGAGCAGAGATGGGCAGTATTTTTTCTTTCTGGCGAATAATTTATTTTATTCCTTATTGAAAATGTTATTTGAACAAAAATTCTGCCCAATCCTCTGAGTGTGAGTAAGGGGGTATTTCGTACGATCTCCATTTTCCTTCAGGGTTATTGTTTCGTTAAATGGTGCAATTGAGTCCGTGGGAATAGGAACGACGTGTTTGGGATAATTACACAGTACAACAGCCATCTGGACTTGTAACATTCAATAGTCGTTTCTTATAGGTTTTCGTGCCCTGATAAGGAATCCGCAACCCGTTTGTCGCCATCACCCTCAGTTTTTGAGAAAATCGATTTTGAAAAAAACTGCAAATTTTCAACTTTGAAAATTTTTTGTATCGAAACGGTAATAGTTATTCGATAGTTCGTTGCGTCAAATTGTTCTATGAACCCTCCCGAATACAACGATATAAGTTATTATTGCATTATGAACATTTAAATATGTTTAAACAACGATAAATGGGAAAAGGACACCCGAAATGCACCAATTTTTACGGATATCTTTCAATTTATTTCCAAAACTAAGGGTCTGAGACGAAATTTGACCATCCCACGCGATGCAGCAGACATTTTTCCTTTGGAAAGCATCGACAGAAGTGGTAAGTCTCGTTTCGTTTTGAATACAGAAGCGAAATAGTTTGGCAAAACGCGCGGAGCCGACAGTGGTAGTCAACGGCGGCGCACGAGCCACTGCCGCTCAGCGTAACACAATCGCTTAATGTGCGTGACTACCTCTATCGGCTCCGCGCGTTTTGCCAAACTATTTCGCTTCTGTATTCAAAACGAAACGAGACTTACCACTTCTGTCGATGCTTTCCAAAGGAAAAATGTCTGCTGCATCGCGTGGGATGGTCAAATTTCGTCTCAGACCCTTAGTTTTGGAAATAAATTGAAAGATATCCGTAAAAATTGGTGCATTTCGGGTGTCCTTTTCCCTTTTATCGTTGTTTAAACATATTTAAATGTTCATAATGCAATAATAACTTATATCGTTGTATTCGGGAGGGTTCATAGAATAATTTGACGCAACGAACTATCGAATAACTATTACCGTTTCGATACAAAAAATTTTCAAAGTTGAAAATTTGCAGTTTTTTTCAAAATCGATTTTCTCAAAAACTGAGGGTGATGGCGACAAACGGGTTGCGGATTCGTTTTCAGGGCACGAAAACCTATAAGAAACTGCCATTGAATGTTACAAGTCTGAAAAAAAGTCAAAATTTGTTGTACTGTGTTATTCTTCGTTGTATGGAAGAGTGAATGGGCTATCTTTCAACGGGGACTCAATTGTGACCAGTATCTTGTGTAAAATGTGTTAGAATGTGCATTTATAAGAACTGTATGTCGTCTGACGTGATAAACTGGTGTGAGCCAGAGAATTATGAACATCGGCCTGTTGTTCGAGCGAATGGAAGTACAAGGCAGTGTTAAGATTGAACGAGCTGCTAACGATCTGTAACTTCTCTGCTGACATGGTCGAAGAGTCACATGTTTATTTACACTCGATGTACTTAAGAGAGTGACAGACCAACTACTTAATGCTTAATGGTTCCATAGTTCAGGGACATTCTCTGATCAACTTTCAACGTCTCTGTTACATTATTCACATATCTTAATAACCATAAGTAGCTACTTAATGTTAGCCAACTCATTATTCGTAATGTATTCACCGTTTTCATATTGATTCTTTATTTAGTCGAAATTTCCATTAAGTCTTAATTCGATTGCGTTGCGTAATCTATTTAGCTATGGGACTGGGTAACTCGAATTCGACGACCTAATAGAGGGAATGCAAAAGTTCCAGGCTCCGATTCGAAACGAACTTAAAGAATTTCTGCTGAATTCGCGCTGGACGTGCTAGCTGAAATTCTTTTGCTTGCAGGGAGAAGCAAGAAGATCTAGACTCTAGAGCAAGAAGAACTGGAGATCTAGTTAGAGGCGTTGTAAATAAAAAGTAAACCGACCAGCAAGATCGAATTGTTTCCAAGGTCTCGGCGTAGCTCGATGTACATAATCGTAGGGCATGTAAATTACGTAGATCGTCCTAGGTCATAAGACGTGTACATATTTCATACTTCTTAAATAGATCCGAAGACTGACCGGTGCTTGTACCAACCGACCAAAGAAACACGCCCATCTTATTAAAAAGCAAATACGAGCAATCCCGTTATATTCTATTTTTATTCGCGTTTATTTAAACACGCAGCACCCGCGTTACCGAAGCGAGCAACCACGCGGCTTCTACATGTACCAATATCGTCTCCTCACCAGCGTCGTTTTATTATAAGTTCCTTAGCGACCCTACCGAGGATGCGAGCAGCACTGTATAAAACCGCGTGTACCCCTATTATTTATACATCAATGTAAATGAAGCGCGACACAACTTCGTAGCGCGAACGGATCACCGCGTTGTACGATAATTCTAATTGTATAAGCGATGTAAATATTGTAAAAGTATCGCGGGAATTGCGCCGCATACCTATGCGAGAAAATATAATCATATTTTCCTCTGACGACTCGACTCATTGCCGTTCGTTCCGCGGGAACCCCCTTTCAACAAATTAATGTGGACAAAATTGATATCGTGCAATAATCGCATTGGATTAAAACAGTGGAACCGAATTTTTCCCGTTCAAGTGGAATAATTATTCGAAACGTTCGTGATTATCACAGTCTAATGTGTGTGTGTGTGTGTGTGTGTGTGTGTGTGTGTGTGTGTGTGTTGGTGGGCTGATTAGACGAGTGCTTGAAATTATTTCGAGCAGTTGCGTGGTAAACAGATTTTCCGACAGGTCTATCAACGTTCGCCTCTCGAATACCTACCTGTAAACGTGCTGCTCTCGACCGTCCGTCGCTGCTTTACAGGTGGCGGGGTCTTCTTTTCATTGCGGGGATTCCCCATTCCCCTTGATCTGCCTTTCCTGCAGGTATCCCGCCCTCGCCCTAGAATTATGGAGATTAAGCCAAAACATATGGGCCCCCGGGAAACGTTCTCGAATATCCTAAGCAACCCCGTTAGACGATTTACGCGCACCTCGAACCGCTTAATTCCCACGCCAAGTGTTCAACAGGGTTTTATGCGAAGAATAATCGAAGCTTAACAAGTGAAACGTTGGTAGGTAGGACCTAGGACCTGGATCGTTCCTTGCAAACACTGACACGCATGTAGAAACATTACGAAGCATGCTGCTTGTAAATAAAATATACAAGTAACAATCGGGCCTATAGTCGTGTTCAGATTTATTAGCCGGTGAGTTCGGTTTCTCGAGCAGCGCGCGAGGAGAAATCAGCCACCACTACCTGACGATCGTGGATTGGCAGTCGAAGTTGCTGGACCCCCGAAGGGTATGGTGGGGTAAGGGGAACGGTGCTCGACTCCGCCTGAACGATGCCGTGTGGCTATTGTTTATTCATAGCGTAATAGTAGTGTGCGTTACGAATCTATGCGTAGACCAATACGAGACGAAGCTACGGCAGAATCCCATTAGCCGCTGGCCAAGCCTTAATTCCGAGTATGAGATTCTCGCTTCTTTCTGGCCGAAGGGGGGAGCGAGATGGAACGCTTTGCAAACCGGTTTTCCAGTGCTCAAGGCACCGTACCAAAGAGAAGGTATACCAAGAGGCGACACTCTGACGAAGAAACCAGTTTTAGAGAGAGACGAAATCCACAACCAATTTAAATGTCCATTCGGTAGTCGGAGAGAGACTTGATTAACAAGAGGCGATAGTAAGACGAAGATATGCAGCTGCCTATACAACCAATTTAAAGGGATAAGCGAACGGAAGAACTTCAAAGATACCGCCTAGGAGTGTCGCCTCTTGGTATACCTTCTCTTTGACCGTACGACGGCCAGGCGTAGCCCGAGAGAGAGAGAGAGAGAGAGAGAGAGAGAGAGAGAGAGAGAGAGAGAGAGAGAGAGAGAGAGAGAGAGAGAGAGAGAGAGAGAGAGAGAGAGAGAGAGAGAGAGAGAGAGAGAGAGAGAGAGAGAGAGAGAGAGAGAGAACGTAGATAAAAGGAGCACCGAGGCAGGCAAGCGGTGTGGTGGGAGAATACCCCTCACGAAGCTCACCGGCCAATAAATCTGAACACGACTACAGTTATGCAGAAAGCTACCAACCCTCGAGGTGACAAGTGAAGAAGTTAAATAGTTAAACGCAGTACGGATCCCATAATCTTGTGATCTTTGTTTTGCAAAAAATGACCAACCCATGGAACAACTCTTACATTCATTACCTATATGTACAATTATTATTAAAACTATCAGGCCAAAATTCCATTTTCGGCTTAAAAAGCAAAAGCTACAGTAAATTTAAAATAATATCAATTATTTATACTACTCGCTCTTAAATGACCTATTAAAGAACATTGTAAAACAGTAAGGGGAAATAAAATAGGGTAAAGGCACCAGTAGTCGACCACTTTCAGAAAAACATGAAAAATAAGGTTATTAGAAGTGACGATCTTTTGAACAGAGTACAGTTAGAGTGCAGTTAGAGAGCTGCACTTTGTTCAAAAGATTCTCATTTCTAAAAACCTTATTTTTCATGCATAGTGATCGACTGAAAGTGGTCGAGTAGGTACTGTTGCCTTTACCTTATACCGAATAGAAATAAAGCTACGTTTCTTTAACAATGAAAATCTTCAAACTAAATTTACACAGTTTTACATCGTTGAGTTGAGTGTTGGCAGCTTTCTGCATAACTAGGCCCAATCTTTACTTACACGATTATAAATGTCAATGTACACAGCTATGCACGATACTGGTAATGATTTCAAACCGTTGCTGTTAGAATAAACGAAGCACTGTAAAGGTTTATGAAAAATTGCTTGAAAACAAGTTTATATAAAACTGGAATCACTGTCAGATATCTATATACCCGATGGAAGGTTTGTCAAGTGTGAGAAGACTGTGAAGGTGATAAGAGGACTACTTATTGTTAGGCAATGTCGTTTTTCGTGAGAAAGAGACTCTGTCCTCCATTTGTTTCTACAAAAATGAAAGCCAATCCAGGTGTAAGAATCCTTTTAGTTTTGCCGAATGTTTATTACTACCATACAGATTGAAAAATAATTGGCGCTGCAGACTGGTAAACATTTTAAAGTTTGCTGTGGTTTTGCCGTAATATCGGTGTTAAACTGTCACGTAATCCGATTTCAAAGGTGTGATTCTTGTTTGCTGGATGCATAGTTTCCAGTGGAATCTTTAAAAACAAAAATTAAATCAAAATTATGCGATTGGTGGCTGAAAAACAGCGATTTTTCCGAAAAAATTTGGATGGACTATATCAGAGGTTACACGTGGAATGGCACATGTTTTACATATCCTGTAATTTTTTCAAGCCAATCTGACCCTCCGTTGATTCGCAAATGCGGCAAAACCAAGAGGAAAAAAATTTCGAGAAAAACGCGTTTAAAGTTTCTGGGCAAAGACGACGCTATAAGTTACCACTTGACCTTTTTAGCTGGCAAATCAACAATTTTGCGAATCTTAAGGGGGCCGTCTCACCGGGCCGCGAATGTGTGCGGACGCTCACACAAGCTAAGTTAAGCGTGTACGTATACGCGTGTAGTAAACAAACCGGTTCAACCGATTTTCGTCTTGGAATCGGCCAAAAGGAAGTTTTTGCGGGTACAGTTGCCTTCAGTAAACATCTGTGCAGGGTGGCTGATGCGTTTGAACGCTAATAAGCATTGTACATTGAAATAATAATGAATTTATGAATCGAAAACTGACAGAATGAAGCTTCAAGGCTTCTCCGTTGGTGGCGCTAATGGTGCACTGTAGCTACGTAGCACCAGCGTGACGTATAAATTCATTATTATTTCAATATACAGTGCTTATTAGCGTTCAAACGCATCAGCCACCCTGCACAGATGTTTACTCAAGGCAACTGTACCCGCAAAAACTTCCTTCTGGCCGATTCCAGGACGAAAATCGGTTGAACCGGTTTGTTTACTACACGCTTATACGTACACGCTTAACTGAGCTTGTGTGACCTGTCCGCACACATTCAAGGCCCGGTGAGACGGACAATAACAAAACTGAGACGGCCCCCTTAATATATACCAGACGGTAGTTTATTCAGACAAGATAGTAGTTTCGGAATACAATTGCAATTCTTTCGCACTTCTCGACTTCTCGACTGCCTAATAGTCAAAACATGGCGCACCGTGCGTTACTTTAAAATCGAGGGTACACGAGTAGAAAGAGGGTACACGCAGCGCACAGTAGAAATCGCTGGTTGTCCGTTAAACAATGGCGTAGTGGTGGATCAAGCCGAACCCCCTTTGTTGGAAATAGGAGAAAACAACGATTCTGTTTTTCTGCGGCGATCCCTTCCTCCATTGTTGCCGAGCCAGGGGGAACAATAAATTAATTGTGCCTTGCACGATTCTTGGGCCAGCTTTCGGCGGTCGCGTGCTTGCCTGCATGGGGTCTGGTTGGTGAAGAGAGCCACGTGCCTTTTTATAATCGCCGTCCGCCTCGATCTTGCTCCACCATTAAAGCGACGCTGCGAAAAGGCAGGTTTCGTTAGACGAGTGTCGTTAATTCCTTATGGGCTTGACATCGTTTCAGGATTGTGTAATTAGCAGCCAGTATTCACGACTGATGGATGCAAGTCAGATATAAGGAGCAAGTTACAAATATAATGGACAGGGGTGGATTTTGATAAATGTACATAGGCTAATTGTAAGTCGGCCGCAGCCTAGGGCGGCAAATTTTCGGCGAAAAAGTTGAACTGGCACATGGTACATTTTCCGATAAAATGTTTTATTTATTTTGGCACTTGCAGTGGTTTCTCTAAGGATTCTTGAATTAGCATTAACTCATACATATATTAGGTAGGTGTGAGTAATCGTATTGAATTAATTTGAAAATTTCCTCAACTCTTGCAAATTAAAATATTTAATGATATTAAATCTCAAAATCCTTTGAAAACGGTCGCGCAGCAACAGAATTTTGCATTGAACTCTGCGAAAGGGCACCGTCACACCTCCGTTCTCGGTTCTCGGTTCGACGGGCATGAACAGATCCGTGAATAATTAAATATACATCAGCAATGACGTGGATGTAACGAGGAGACACAGCAGCTAAGGGTGTCCCCGCTCACGAGGGCCGCTATTATCGGTCGTGTGTGACTGGGACACGGCGAACGCGCCGCGCCGGAGGGGGGCGAGAGTCGCGTGCGCCTCGTTAAATTGTTCAGCTGGTGAATGTGACCCAGCCACGATTCTGTGAAATTGTCCGATCATTCGTCGCGGGATGCGTCTATTGCCGACGGCAAGATCGT
Source organism: Andrena minutula (assembly GCA_929113495.1). Lineage (NCBI taxonomy): Eukaryota > Metazoa > Arthropoda > Insecta > Hymenoptera > Andrenidae > Andrena > Andrena minutula. The sequence continues at coordinate 41,226,883 of OV815997.1, forward strand.
CTGAGAGCACTACGCGCAGACCTTAAGGGGGCCGTCTCAGTTTTGTTATTGTCCGTCTCACCGGGCCGTGAATGTGTGCGGACAGGTCACACAAGCTAAGTTAAGCGTGTACGTATACGCGTGTAGTAAACAAACCCGTTCAACCGATTTTCGTCCTGGAATCGGCCCAGAAGGCAGTTTTTGCGGGTACAGTTGCCTTGAGTAAACATCTGTGCAGGGTGGCTGATGCGTTTGAACTCTAATAAGCATTGTACATTGAAATAATAATGAATTTATGAATCGAAAACTGACAGAATGAAGCTTCAAGGCTTCACCGTTGGTGGCGCTAATGGTGCACTGTAGCTACGTAGCACCAGCGTGACGTATAAATTCATTATTATTTCAATATACAGTGCTTATTAGCGTTCAAACGCATCAGCCACCCTGCACAGATGTTTACTCAAGGCAACTGTACCCGCAAAAACTTCCTTCTGGCCGATTCCAAGACGAAAATCGGTTGAACCGGTTTGTTTACTACACGCGTGTACGTACACGCTTAACTTAGCTTGTGTAAGCGTCCGCACACATTCGCGGCCCGGTGAGACGGCCCCCTTAATTTGGGACGTAGGTATGCTCGACGCCGCGGAGGGTGATTTCAGGTAGCTTCAACGGTCCAGAAGCAATAAGTCTGTGTAATAAGTCTTGGCACTTCAGAACGAACATACCTGATCAAGCAGGAAACGTCTTACCTAATAAAAAAACACCGAAGTACCTAATTCAAATTTTGTTGTTGAGGTTCAATGAACGATTGTACGAATATGATTGAAAGCTCACGGTAAACAGATTTCCAGAGGATTACGGTCTGAACGGCACGCGCAACGTTCTTTGACTATACCTACCTAGCCTACTTTGCAGGGAAACGAAAGAACAACATCCCATGCGGCGATTGAACGATCGAAGAGCAACATATGTACCGTGCCGTGGTTTATGGAAGGTCGGGGGCCAAACTAGCCGTAATCCAGGCCGATTAAGGACATAAACGCGGTTCCACTGGGTGCGGTTAAGCTAAACACTCGACAAGTTGCGTGTGCAATGGAAACACTCTGGGGGGAGAGGGGGGGGGGGCGTGATGCTCGATTACCATCGAGGGGGGAGGATTTACCACTACTTGTTACTTCGAATACTTCGAGCGCGGAACAAATCGCGATAAATTCTGATCTCACCACTTGCGTTTACTATCCCGAAAGTACAGCGTACAAACTATACCTAAAGTATAACATTAATTCGGTTATCATATGTGCGAGCAGCAACTGCTAACATCCTTAATTCCGAATATGTTCTGCTAATCCTTCGACTGATACTGCATACAAATCTGGTACAACAGAAGCATACCTCTGCGTACAATTATATTAAGCAGTAAGCACCACTCTAACTTACAATTATACTCATTCAGTGAAATCCCCGAGAAAATCTTACGGGCAAACGTCTGGAGCGAAAAATTCCCCAGAGATATTTTCCAAACGGTCTTGCTTGCGTTGCTGCGCTACCGGTTACGGTAGTTAGCTCACGCTTCACACGCAAGCTCGAAGCGCGCGAACCTACAAACACGTAAAAGCACGTGCGCTCGCGCGGCCACGAGCAGGCTTGTCACACGTACACGCGCACGTACGCAGGAAGGGACGGGCCTGTGCGCAATCAAGGCGAAGGGGTGCTTTAGCAGAGTCGCCCCATGGTAACTGTGGCAACGGCACGTAACACCGCCCACAGCCATCGGGCTGTCTTGTCCGATGTGTTTGCTCGATGATTTTATACCAATTACGGCCTATCCCCATGCTATTGCCAACTCCCCGTAACATCGCCTGTATCCCTACCCACATCCTCATCGCCACCCACTCCGACGACCATGTCGGCGTGTATCGGCAACACAAGCTGCTCCACTTTCGTTCCGCGATAGCGAGTAAGTACCTACGCTCCTCCTCGGCTGTGGTCCTACGTGTGTGGTCGCAACCAGCTGGCTACATCCTACATACATCCTCCCGGACACCGAGGGACACGAAGGAACAATACCTATCCATCTCACTTCGAGACTTCGCGACCCTCTGTTCCACGACTTTCAACATTCCCTTCCAACCGTACCACCCCGTACCGATCGTAACTCAACAAACACGACAGACACTTATGGGCCCTCTACAGCGTTGAGATTGATTTCATTCATCGCCCCGACTCGTTCTTACGCGGATCGAGCGAGGTGTGCTCGAGAATCGAGATCTCGGTCGATCGTGACACGCTACTAACGGAGTTGGGGTTCACATTTTTCGAGGTAATAGTAAATTGTAGGGGAGGTTATTAGCGGAACACACGCGTTATTGGGAAATTATGTTGAGGGGATTATGATTGCTCGGAGGATAAGTGTGGTTTATTAGTTACTGGAAAAGATTGGTCTCAATGCCTTTGGCTACAGTCGGCACCAGAATGATATAAAAATATAATAAAAATATTGAAAATTAGGCAAATGGCGGCGGTTTGAAAATTAAATTTCGATTTTCGCAAATTGTTTTCAACTTTAAAGGTCTGCGAAAGTTTAAAAACAAAATATTTTATCATAATTCTGGTAGGGACGATAGCCAAAGGCATATATAGGTACAAATAAAGAATCTTTTTACATTTTTTCTTTCAGATCTCACCAGAACGAGCCTAATCGTGACTGCAGTGACCCCATGTTTTCTTTTCACGTTTCATTTTTCTCTATTGACAAAATTTGTAAAGATAGTTTAAGGGGGCCGTCTCATTTTTGTTATGACCCGAATCGATCGAAGCGTCCCCGGTAAACAAACGGACCCTATTGAAACTACTACGATCGATAAAAAGAGTTTGTACATAGGTGACATCTCCAGTTATTTTCTGTCAATACCGGCAGAAACACCATCGACGAAGCACAGACCAGGTATAGAACCTACCTGGTTCTATACCTGGTCTGTGGACGAAGTATAGAATAGACTTATCACCTTATGGGACTACGTGTCACCACCCAAACTGTATTACCGACCCATAATTCGAGGACTGAATTTAGCGGCCTCTGTTCATGAACAGCGTCCAACTCTGGAACTACTGTGAAATGTGTTGAAATGCTGAAAGGTGTGTACGTGCTTGTATACGTGTGACTTGTTTAGAGTGAGAGTTTCACATAGAGGGCAGGGTTTCGTTACGCTCAGGGGGGCCAAGCTTCCCTCTTACGAAAGTTGAAGCAGAGTTTGTAGCGCCTCCTACCTATAAAGTGCGTACTAAACTGTGAATGTGTGAATTGGTGTGAATCGGGACGTATTTGTATGTGTATACGTGTAATGCACCGCTTACTTTAAAACCTGTCCACGGATCGTCGCGCCAGCGACACGTATGCAGCAGATAGAAGGATCAACATTGAAATTGAATATTTCTTCTTGTCATAGGAAAATAAAATATATTCAATTTCTTTGTATATCCTTCTATCTGCTGCATACGCGTCACTGACGCGACGATCCATGGTCAGACGGCCTTAGAAAAGGTAAACCAGGGAAAGTGAGGACGCCATTTGAAGGTTATGCTTGATGCTTCCTCGCGTTGCGCCAAATGTGGCCAAATGGCGCCAAAGTAACATTTCACCAACGTCGAAAGGTTGTGTGTCGTGCTCACTGATACACCTAGGTATGTGTGTGTGATGTACCTAGCGCCTCCTACCAATAAAGTGCGTACTAAATGGGAACTTCGGCCAATGAATGACGGCTTGGTCCCCCTGCTCGCAACACACTGATTCTCACTTCGTAGTCCGCCCGAACTTGTCGAGCCCGACTGTCGTGGCGAGCCATCTGGTGGCTCGTGAGAGAAATACCGGTGGCAATGGTACCACAGACGAGGTACGGACTTCTATACCTCGTCTGTGGTAAAACTAGGTCATTCAAAACCCGCGATTTACAAATGATTCTGTTGGACTAGGAATTGTAACTTGATATATTTCAATAAGGTGCTGAAGCAGAGAGGACTTTAAAAATTGTCAAAAACCCAACAGTTCCAGTATCTCGCTGAAATATTCCAACTTGCAGTTACCCTTCTATCGTAACACTATACTCATGTTCTGGGATCCTGTAGGAACCAACGAACAAACATTTCAAGTTACTATATTTCAAATTATTATATTGTATTCTTACATTCTACCATAGTATTGCAAGTTAAAGAAAATCTTATATCTAATTAGAATATTTGACAAACGCAACTATCGGCTCGGTTCTCACCGATTACCAGGTCCCACCACGAGGAGGTTGCTGCGTTCCGAGACCCGTAGAGAGATAGATGGAATCAAAGTTCCATCGATCTCCCTGTACATGAAACCCTTAGCCTACTAAACCAAAGAGATAGACGGAAACAAAGTTCCATCGATCCCTTCGGTTTAGATATAAAATCTACCTCCTCATCGGAGATGGGAAGGCAACAAAAGAGCAACAAAGCTAATTCAGTGACTACTGCAGGCCTGCACAGCAAGGCTGTGGCGGGCAAGAGCGCTCTCGATTGCACGTGAGCAAAGCGAAGAGCGACGCCACCCTGTGGCCAATAGCTGTCGTAGCATGCTTGTAAAGTGCAAGGTGTATTGCTGACGTTCAGCGGCACACTCCACTCACAAACACTTCCCACCACGACACTCACGGCACTGTTGCTCATGAAGGCATGGCTTAGTGCTTTTCGATAATCTTGCCGCACGTGCCCGAAAATTTTAGCCCGGCGGGCATTCAGCTGTGCACGCCTGGACTACTGGGTAATCCGCCAGGTCTAACCGCGAGGTGGTTGCCACAAAAGTGGCCCATCCCGAAAAAAAAACTCCAATCCCATCCACTCTCCATTATAATCAACTCATCTTGCCTCGCATTACAAGCAATGACACACGCGACAATCTCACTCTACTATTTAAAAAAAAAATCCGCGGACGTGAAGGAGATTGCCTATACATATAGGTCTCTTACTTAAATCTAAACGCGCGCATCCCTCGGCGACTCCCAAATGATTCCCGGAAAAGCTACTGTATTCTTTCAAAAGATTTTAATTTAAAGTCCATAGGATTAATATGCGTATACACGCCGCGGGGTATATGTATAGGGGTGGCTCTAATTCGACAAAAGGAGCAGCAACTTTTGGCCCTCTTGTATTTTAAACGCGCCATTTCAATTATTTCACATTCCTCGGCAATTGGCAGGTTTTTGAAACATTTTGTTATATAATGTAAAAATTAACATTGTTCACATTTGCTTTAAGTATACTATCATAACATTGCATCTATTGTGATCGTAGGGTAAACTCGGGTAAATCCGTGATACAGGTTATTCCGTGATGCTTTTTCATTTATCTGTAACTCGAAATTTCGAGTATTATATGTGCTGTAGAAGATAAAATGGAAAGTTCAAACTGCAGGTAAGTGATGGTAAAATGACACTTTAACAAGTCTTACTCTTGAAATTATCATACAACTAGCCCACCCGTTACCCGGTTTCACCCGGCAATTATTTATGATGAAATAAAACAGCCTAAAAGAAAAAATAAATAGCTTATCATCTAATCTAGGGCGTATATAATATATATTCAAAATTTCATTGAAATCCGTTCAGCCGTTTAGATGTGAAAGGGGGACAAACAAACAGACAACGTTTCACTTTTATATATTAATAGGGATAAGGCATCGGTGTTATTTTTGCTTATGAAATTGACTAAATTCTTATTTTTCGTGCGCCTGATACTGTGTTTCTGATCACGCTGTTTGATAGCGAATTCGGGAGACCCGCACTGGCCGCACTGAGTGCGACTTTTAGCCAATTGGAAGCGAGGAAACTCGCACTCAGTGCGGCCAGTGCGGGTCTCCCGAATTCGCTATGAGAAATTCCGATGGTCAATGCCAGAAACGATGTTTCCTTACGTCTCACAATCAGACATCTAACGATCGTGAAACAATTGATTATGCACAAAATAACAATAATATATAACAATATGAAATAATATAAAATAATGTAAAAGCATGTAAAATCATGTAAAATAATATAAACAAGTAGCTGGTGAACATATTATATAGGGCCATCGAGTACTATCACGGAGTAACCAGAGTATGTCATGACAACTGAATTTTCTATATTTTCAATTAAATATACTTGGTAAATTTCTGTTAACCTATTATTTGTTTGTCCGATGTCTGACCTATCATTATATGATAGACTCACTTTCAGAATATGTAACTATTAGCAGTTATTCGACAAATTCTAAAACTATCACGGATTTACCCGAATTTACCCTACTAAAAGTGTGAAAATGCATAAAATTTCTGTCCTTTCCATCTTTAATACATGTTAAAAACGGTAGTGTACCGGGGTAACATTAGCATATCATGTATATATGTAGATAGCCCATTAACGGGTTAAGTTTTACTAATCTGAGGTCAGTAAACTTAAATTTCTTTATATTATTTTCTTTTTTACATCTTAACTTCTTAGTTAAGATGTAAATTAGCCAACTCGTAACCTTGGCACATGATATAAATATCATTAACAGTTTAAGTTTTACTAATCTGACGTAAAACAATGTAAATCCGGCGTATGCCAATGTTCTCCCGGTTTACAGTACTCAGGACTACAAGGTACTCGTGTCTACATAACAAGTCGCATGCAAGTACAGAATATTATTCACCGGTCGGCGAATATGGTCCATCCTGTCATCCTCGCCAGCTTCCAAGCTTTGGGCCCTCTCTAGGGCCTCTGTAGGGTCTCCCTTTGGGCCCTCTCTAGGGCCTATGCTAGGCCCTCTGTAGGGTCTCCCTTTGGGCCCTCTCTAGGGCCTACGCGCTAGGCCCTGTATAGGGTCCATTTGTTGGGCCTTCACCAGGGTCCATGAGCTAGGCCCTTTTTAGGGCCTAGAATCTCCTTGGTGAGTCTAAGCTGAAAATTGAAGCTAACCGAAAATTTGACTCTACTTCCGCGATAAAAAAACAATTAGAGCACCGGTACTCTGGACGAACTTTTCATGCGCAAAAATTGCCTCTACTTTCGCGGTAATACTACTCTAAGTAAGAGCCGCGGTGCTCTGCAAAATATATAGTTGAACGCGAAAAAAACTGAGACTCTACGATCGCGTTACGCGCGATCACAAAGGATCTTGCTAGACTGCAAGATTGCTAGGAAGACTGATTCCACTTGGAACCTTTTCAGATTTTTACCGGTGACTCCCGGTGATTATTTTACGAATTATTAATCGGAATTGCAAAAATCGCGAGCAACTTTTGTATTGATTTAATTTTCTGGCCCTTTCCAGGGCCCGCAGGTTTAAGCTGAAAATTGAAGCTAAGCGAAACTTTGACTCTACTTCCGCGATAAAAAGCAATTAGAGCACCGGTGCTCTGGACAAATCTTAGATACGCAAAAATTTGACTCCAAATTCGCGGTAATACTACTCTAATTAAGAGCCGCGGTGCTCTGCAAAATATGTAGATGGACGCGAAAACAACGGGGACCTTGCTAGACTGCAAGATTGCTAGGAAGTCTGGTTCCACCTTCCACTGGAACCTTTTCAAAATTTTCGCGGTGACTCTACTCGACTCGATCGATTTGATTGTTTTACGAATTATTAAACGGTATTATAAAAATCGCGAGCAACTGTTGTATTGATTTAATTTTCTGATTTTAAGACAGACACATGCATGTCACTATCTACGAGTACCTTGTGTGGTCAGCTCATTGGATACTGCTCTTTCCAATACATGCGCGGCAGTTAGTGGTCCATTTCCTGTAATTGGCATTCGCTTTAGGAACATATCTGCGATATTTCGTGAATATGGTTTAGAAAAGAGCCACGTCACGAGGCTACTGCCTGGACGCCCTAGTCCATATTCGCAAAATATTGCACAAGTGTTCCCGAAACGAATACCGACCATGTGAAATGGGCCCCTGCATGTCGCGCATTTCTGTTGGAACGGCTAGAATCGAAAAAGCTCGCTATGCTACGTATTCTACAGAAACCATTTTGTTCTATTGCGTGCACTCATATTCAAAGCAATATAAAGTGACTTGCCGTTCGCTGTCATCGAGAGTACTGCATCTCTGCAAACTCGTAATTCCTGACCAGCAGCCCTGGGACAAGCACTCCTTAGCTCAGCATCCCTTTAGTCCTCAACACAGCAGCTTCAGTTGGACTCGTGCATGACTCTACTTTCGCGATGAAAAGGCTATTAGAGCACCGGAGCTCTCGACTAGTTTTATTTGCGCAAAAACACTGACTTTAAGATCGCATTACGGGCGATCACAAACCCTACTACTGAAACAGACAATTTGTATTTAAACAAGTGACGCAATAATTCCTTTAAATTCCAGGCAGCCGCATGGAGCGCCACGCAATTCGGACATTCAGAAACATTTCGAGCGGCCGCATTGGACGCTTAATGATTCTCAAGATTGACAGAAAAAAGGAGTGGCCCCTTTGGACGCATAATACTTTTCAATTTTAATGAGAAAAGAAACGGCAGCCTCTGTGGGCGCTCAACGATGCCTAATCACAAGCCGGAAGAACAGCAGCCTCTTTGGGCGCATAATAATTCCGAATTGTAATTCGCATAATCTATTGCAAATATGCACTTGCGTAACTTTCGCGGAATATGCGAAAGCTAAGAATCTCTCGATTGAGATTGCAAAAGAGACTAAACGACTAAAGGACCGAAAGACGCGACGCGACATTCACCCTCGATGCACCGAATTTTCGTTTCTACATGGCGTGCTCCGTATCACGACTTTCCACAGTCATCGTCTAACAATGGTCCTCTGTGTAAAGCCGTAATAAGTTGTACCCAGCACAGCCGGCCTATGAAGGGCGAGCACACCATGCGCGAAATCGAAATTAGTGATCGAAGGCGAATTTTATTTCTGGAAGAGTTCGTTTGGTACTCTCATTTAAAAAGAACGAGACGGAAAAAAGCTTATCGTTCAAAGTACAGAAGTGCATTTTTTAATAGATGTCCAGACCGAACCAAACTCACCGAATTTATGTTTTGCTCGATCTGGACCCTTAAACTAGATCGTAGGCTTTAGTTTTGATTCCGTTTCGCAAGTCGCAATGCTTGGGAAACGTTACCAAGTCCAGGCACACCAGCGGGGAGGTACCTACGAAAGTGACCCATTTCTACGAAATATTTCTGATCCATGTTCGACCAATGTGCTTCGTCACTTTGAAAAATTTGGAAAAAGTCTTACGACTAAAGGTCTTAAAGTAACAACTTATTGCTAGGCTGAATTTAATACAGTAAGGAGAGAGAAAACTAGAAAAAGCGAGCACAGTGACCAAGTAGCACCAAGTTCAACTTGTATAATTGAGAATCCTGAATAAATTAATGCTTTATATTCTCGTTTTAATTATTAAGAGAATATAATGGCTCGAATGTAATTAAACTTGTAAAGTGTAACTCTCATTCAAAGCTTCTGCTTTGATTATAAAATTCAAGAAAAATAATTCGGAATATTTAAAACGCGTTATTAGAACTTTAACCTCGAATTTGAAATTTATTTATTGCTTTTGTCTGTATTAAACATTTGGAAGCACGCGCGTTACTGTGACTATTCACGAGTACTAAGTATGTATTCTTGCTCATTGTGCTCGCTATAGCAATCATTTGTTCAATAGCACGCAGAAAAATTGAAAAAATTAAAATGTACTCACTGCTATCCATGCAGACAGGCAGCCACATCGGCAGGTTCACAGACAGACCAAGGGCAGCAAAACCGAATAGAATTTATCACACACACAAATATGTCACTTTAACTTCACGATCAAAAAGCAATTTGAGCACCGGTGCTTAGTCTTAAATAGTTCAAGATGCGTAAAATCACTGACTCTGCACTCGCGTCGACACTACTAACACGCACAACCATCTCGTGATTTTAAACACAAAGCACTGCACGTTTTTAAGTGTCCCTAAGCAGTGGGGACCCTTGATAGGACTCGAGAAACGTGTTGCCCAAAAAGTCTCCCAGATACTGGGTGAATTGTAGTAGAATCTTGTTAAGCGACTTCCCACATGGCACAGTAATCGATCAAATTAATACAGGAATCGAAATGTCGCGGAATAATATGCTCACGCGTTCACCGAGGTCCGACCACTAACGCAGACAAAGCTGAACAGGCAGGCCATTGTTCGGCGACGGTACGACTTTGGTAGAGGTTGTTGACGTTCTGTCTCTCTCCAACGTCTTCCAGCTCGAGCGTCGCGTAAACACGTACGCGGTGTATTCGCGAACGCGATGTTACGGCGTTTTAATACGTAGACACGATGTTCCCTTCCAACCAGCTAATAGTTTCGGTCGTATCCAACGCCGGGCAGAAAGTAATAAATACAGAACGCTTATGCTATTCAAGAATAACACAATTTATTATTTTCATCATGTCTCAACTAATATTTTGTCCCTTTCAATTGCATGTAATTATTGTGGAATTAATGATACAATTATTCTTTTTTAAGTTGAAATAAAGCACTTTTTTACCAACATTTTGTGACCAAGGCGTTGCTCGAATTATGATTCCAACCTCTGAAATAAATTCCTTTTTATTTTTGGATGTCGTGGGCAGTGGTGGGCAGTGATGGGTAAAGACACGAAATTTCTGTTTTATACACGACTCGTGACTTATACGTCGTATAAGTATTAATATTTCAATCTTTTTGTGTACATTATATTTGTACGAAATGTTAATTTTAAATAAATTTTATTTTAATTCTGTGTAAAAATGTGTTATTAACGTTATTACCATGTTTTGTAATTTTAATTTTAACACACTAACTTTAAAAATTATTTTATGTAAGATTACAATTTTTAAAAATTTTATTATAATGCAAATAACTTCAGCCTTCATCAGTAGACAAATGTAACAGAGTCATCTAGTTTCAGTGAATCATAAAATCCCACTAATTTTGCCAATTTGAGGTCTTTTAACCGATTTCTCGTTTTACAACGAACCTATGCGCATTGAGAAAATAGCTAATCCATATGCAAGATAATGACTTTCGTTAAACGTTGCTGTAGCGTTATTTTGAAGTCACAACAGTTTTAATGCCAGCTATTGAATTTTTCCAACCATCAGTTAATAGTACTCCTTCTTGTGGTTCATCTTTCCTTATAGAATTAACAAGTTCTATTCTGTATCTAAAATTGTTGTGGATAATGTTTTCCTCGTACAAGCTTTAAACTGATGGATGATGGTCCAATTTATTGATAAACGCTTTAAAATGTGTTGATTCTACTATGTTAAGAAGTATATTGCAGCCAGAAATAAAATTGACTAGTAATTGATCCAATTTTCTTTTCCTACAATAAAAATAGTCTTCATTAACATTATTTTTAATTCAAACAAATTATATTTATTATTCTATATGCATTTCTTTTACTAACCTATCAATATCCATTTTTCGTCAGTGTAACTTAATTTAATTTAATTTTTTTAATCAGAATTATAATTATTAATAAATTGGCACTCTTAACAACCTATGCGAAAAATGTTTTATAGGTTAGTTATTTTTATTCCAGCGCTATACGACGTTCACGGCATACACGACATAAACGACGTATACGACGTATAAGTCACGAGTCGTGTATAAAACAGAAATTTCGTGTCTTTACCCATCACTGCCCACCACCAGTGGTGGGTAAAGACACGAAATTTCTGTTTTATACACGACTCGTGTCTTATGCGTCGTGTACGTCATTTATGTCGTCTATGTCGTGAACGTCGTATAGCGCTGGAATAAAAATAACTAACCTATAAAACATTTTTCGCATAGGTTGTTAAGAATGCCAATTTATTAATAATTATAATTCTGATTAAAAAAATTAAATTAAATTAAGTTACACTGACGAAAAATGGATATTGATAGGTTAGTAAAAGAAATGCATATAGAATAATAAATATAATTTGTTTGAATTAAAAATAATGTTAATAAAGACTATTTTTATTGTAGGAAAAGAAAGATGGATCAATTACTAGTCAATTTTATTTTTGGCTGCAATATACTTCTTAGCATAGTAGAATCAACACATTTTAAAGCGTTTATCAATAAATTGGATCATCGTCCATCAGTATAAGGCTCCTACGAGGAAAACATTATCCACAACAATTTTAGCTACGGAATAGAACTTGTTAATTCTATAAGGAAAGATGAACCACAATATGGAGTACTATTAACTGATGGTTGGAAAAATTCAATAGCTAACATTAAAACTGTTGTGGCCATGTTATCTCTTACAGAATTCAAAATAACGCTACAGCAACGTTTAACGAAAGTCATTATCTCATATGGATTAGCTATTTTCTCAATGAACACAAAGTTCATTGTAAAACGAGAAATTGGTTAAAAGACCACAAATTGGCAAAATTTGTGGGATTTTATGATTCACTGAAACTAGAGGACTTTGTTAGAATTGTCTACTGATGAAGACGGAAGTTATTTGTATTATAATAAAATTTTTAAAAATTGTAATCTTACAAAAATAATTTTTAAAGTTAGTGTATTAAAATTAAAATTACAAAACATGGTAATAACGTTTATAATACAGTTTTACATAGAATTAAAATAAAATTTATTCAAAATTAACATTTCGTAAAAGATAATGTACACAAAAAAATCTGTAATCCTAAATATACTGTAATCCTAAATTATTTTTATAAAATAAAAATTTAAACCTTGAACACAAATCACTCATTTATTTTTAATAAATAGTATAACTCCATCATTTTTTCTTGTTCATGATCAGTGAAGCCGTCTGACACATTTGTCCGAATTTCATTTGTAAAAGCTGGAATCTGTAAAATTTTTATAGCAAAACTTGCCAAATCTCTATGTTGCCCTTGGCATATACGCCAATATACTATTGGTGACTGAATATCGTTAACCGATAATTTTCCAAAAATATTACTTTTATCCTGGTACTGAAAATAGCTTTGAACACCTCTTTCGTTTAACTCGGTAATTAAAAATTCAATTATTATTTTTGTATTCTCTACTTCATTCTGCTCCATGTTACGTCCTTTATAGCAAGGATGTAACATATGTGCTGTAAGTGTGACTGGATCACTGAGGCATTGTATTTGGTGTTCAATACTTTTTTTCATATTTTCATTTTCAGTATTATTTAAAAGTGTAATCCAATCATTCAATTCCGTGGCTCTTGTATACGTCAATTGTTGCTTATTACTAAGTTTTTCATGAATATACTTCAAAATACGAATATTTTCTTTTAGTTCTAATTCAAATTGGCTGCCAAATAGTAGTGATATAATATTTTGACAAAATTCTACTTGACTATTGCCCACCACTTGACGCATTGGCTTTAAATTTGTTAGGCATGATTTGAAAGCTTTTAAATAACTATGGTAGTCTTCTTTTTCCATAGCACTGCAAATTTCGCCATTATATTTTATTATCTCTTCTTGTAATTCAATGTTTTGAAATACTGCTGTCAAATTCTTAACTTTCTGTACAAAATCATAATCAACAACTTCTTGCATAAATGAGCTTAGTCGCTGTGACATACATTTAAAATACCAAAATTTTCCATAAAGGAAGAGGAAAGAAGAAGAGAGAAGAATGGGACTGGCAGGGGCACAGTTTGGAAGAATTAAAGGAGTTCAAATACTTAGGGTATAATTTCCACAAAAATGGGGGCAGAGAGATGCACATAAGAGAAGTCGTAAAGAAAGCAAGAATTGCAATGGCGCAGATATAGGAAATAGGACAAAGAATGTTCAAGAACAATTTTGAGAGAAGAATGAGAATATTCAGAAGCATATTGAAAAGTATCTTGCTGCACGCTTCAGAAATTTGGGGATGGATGGAAGCAAAAAAGGTAGAAAAAATACAGGAGAAATACATAAGGTGGACCTTAGGTTTGGACTTCGATATACCAGCATATCTAATTCTGGAGGAAACAAAAACGGACAAAGTAAGGATAGAAGCGGGGAAAAGAGCAATAAAATATGAGGAGAAAACGAAACGGCTGAATAAGAATAAAATAGTACAACAATCTTGGACGGAAATAGACGCGAAGCAAGCAGAGAAAAAGTTGAAATGGGAGGAAATGAGAGATGCGAAAGGCAGAAAATAAACATATTTTACTACTATAATTTTCAATTCAAATAAATTTTATTTATTATCGTACATTCATTACTTTACCTTTCACGATTCATTTTGTATTAATTTTTAATAAAGAATTACAAAACATTAATTGTTAATACTATTAAAAGTACTGAAAAATAAGACCACGCTTTCGTATCACTTTCACTGACTTTCACACGCTTTAAACACTTTTTTGGGGTTAGGAAAGTGACAGTTTTGACGTAATCGACGTATTCAATATACAGTATTCTATAGTATTTTCATGCAACCAACAAGCGAGGCAGAAAGAACTATATTTTTCCTACACTTTAATTGTTGAAACCTTAAAATAATGAATATTTCTATTTACTATATTTGCGACAAATGACACGTATAAAATGGACTTGAAAACGACATATTATACATACATATCCGACATGTCGGAAATGCATTTACGACGTGACATAAAATACCGACCCACCACTGCCCACCACTGCCCACGACATCCAAAAATAAAAAGGAATTTATTTCAGAGGTTGGAATCATAATTCGAGCAACGCCTTGGTCACAAAATGTTGGTAAAAAAGTGCTTTATTCAACTTAAAAAAGAATAATTGTATCATTAATTCCACAATAATTACATTACATTTTGGACTGAATCGATAACGTTGGGTGTGACACGAAACCTTACCATTTTCGTGTCACACCCAACGTTATCGATTCAGTCCAAAATAAGATTACAATGCTACGAGTGGCAGGAATTGAAATTAAATCTTATCGGAACCACAGACGAGGTATGGAATAGACCTATCACCTTATGGGACTTCGTGTCACCGTACAAACTGTGTTACCGACCCATAATTTGAGGACTGAATTTAGCGACCTCTGTTCATGAACAGCATCCAAATCCAGAACTACTCTGAAATGTGTTGAAATACTGAAAGATGTGTGCGTGCTTGCATACGTGCGACTTGTTTAGAGGGAGAATTTAACATAGAAGGCGGGCTTTCGCTAAGCTACGCTTTAGCTTGATTTGTCAACGACTCACGTCGGATTTCTCTCTGAAAATCTATTTCGGGGATCAGGACCCTATATGGCGCTCAAATATGGCACTTCTTGAGAGCTTATACAAGCCATAAATTGCAAGCCGCAATTGATTGTTAGTATTTTACATGTAGTGGAACATTCAACTAATATTTTCACGTGTTGTACGCTGAAAAATATTGAAAAATGGCGGTATTACTGACATTCCCGCAAATCTCTGCACTTGGCGCGTGTCCAAATACACGGTGCCCATCCTACGACACGTAAAAATTATTGTAAATAATGAATTGAAACGTTTTTGTAATATTTATATTCGTTGCTTTTTGGACCCGAGGCCCCTAAATCCTTACGTTTCATTACAAATTGATTGTGTCTGTCCTTATTAACTATTGAATGGATTTAAAAATTATAAAAAACATCTACGATGTAAGTACACGAGCGTAGGTATCGCTTACGTTAAGATCTGGGCACACATATCAGTTCCGTCCCTAGTAGTATTTCTGGTTGGCCAACGGAAATTGTCAAAAACCCAACAGTTCCAGTATCTCGCTGAAATATTCCAACTTGCACTTACCCTTCTATCTTAACACTATACTCGTGTTCTGGGATCCTGTAGGAACCAACGAACAAACATTTCAAGTTATTATATTTTATTCTTACATTCTACCATAGTATTGCAAGTTAAAGAAAATCTTATATCTAATTAGAATATTTGACAAACGCAACTATCGGCTCGGTTCTCACCGATTACCAGGTCCCACCACGAGGAGGTTGCTGCGTTCCGAGACCCGTAGAGAGATAGATGGAATCAAAGTTCCATCGATCTCCCTGTACATGAAACCCTTAGCCTACTAAACCAAAGAGATAGACGGAAACAAAGTTCCATCGATCCCTTCGGTTTAGATATAAAATCTACCTCCTCATCGGAGATGGGAAGGCAACAAAAGAGCAACAAAGCTAATTCAGTGACTACTGCAGGCCTGCACAGCAAGGCTGTGGCGGGCAAGAGCGCTCTCGATTGCACGTGAGCAAAGCGAAGAGCGACGCCACCCTGTAGCCAATAGCTGTCGTAGCATGCTTGTAAAGTGCAAGGTGTATTGCTGACGTTCAGCGGCACACTCCACTCACAAACACTTCCCACCACGACACTCACGGCACTGTTGCTCATGAAGGCATGGCTTAGTGCTTTTCGATAATCTTGCCGCACGTGCCCGAAAATTTTAGCCCGGCGGGCATTCAGCTGTGCACGCCTAGACTACTGGGTAATCCGCCAGGTCTAACCGCGAGGTGGTTGCCACAAAAGTGGCCCATCCCGAAAAA
Source organism: Andrena minutula (assembly GCA_929113495.1). NCBI lineage: Eukaryota > Metazoa > Arthropoda > Insecta > Hymenoptera > Andrenidae > Andrena > Andrena minutula. The sequence goes on from OV815997.1 coordinate 41,243,354, forward strand.
AAAACTCCAATCCCATCCACTCTCCATTATAATCAACTCATCTTGCCTCGCATTACAAGCAATGACACACGCGACAATCTCACTCTACTATTTAAAAAAAAAATCCGCGGACGTGAAGGAGATTGCCTATACATATAGGTCTCTTACTTAAATCTAAACGCGCGCATCCCTCGGCGACTCCCAAATGATTCCCGGAAAAGCTACTGTATTCTTTCAAAAGATTTTAATTTAAAGTCCATAGGATTAATATGCGTATACACGCCGCGGGGTATATGTATAGGGGTGGCTCTAATTCGACAAAAGGAGCAGCAACTTTTGGCCCTCTTGTATTTTAAACGCGCCATTTCAATTATTTCACATTCCTCGGCAATTGGCAGGTTTTTGAAACATTTTGTTATATAATGTAAAAATTAACATTGTTCACATTTGCTTTAAGTATACTATCATAACATTGCATCTATTGTGATCGTAGGGTAAACTCGGGTAAATCCGTGATACAGGTTATTCCGTGATGCTTTTTCATTTATCTGTAACTCGAAATTTCGAGTATTATATGTGCTGTAGAAGATAAAATGGAAAGTTCAAACTGCAGGTAAGTGATGGTAAAATGACACTTTAACAAGTCTTACTCTTGAAATTATCATACAACTAGCCCACCCGTTACCCGGTTTCACCCGGCAATTATTTATGATGAAATAAAACAGCCTAAAAGAAAAAATAAATAGCTTATCATCTAATCTAGGGCGTATATAATATATATTCAAAATTTCATTGAAATCCGTTCAGCCGTTTAGATGTGAAAGGGGGACAAACAAACAGACAACGTTTCACTTTTATATATTAATAGGGATAAGGCATCGGTGTTATTTTTGCTTATGAAATTGACTAAATTCTTATTTTTCGTGCGCCTGATACTGTGTTTCTGATCACGCTGTTTGATAGCGAATTCGGGAGACCCGCACTGGCCGCACTGAGTGCGACTTTTAGCCAATTGGAAGCGAGGAAACTCGCACTCAGTGCGGCCAGTGCGGGTCTCCCGAATTCGCTATGAGAAATTCCGATGGTCAATGCCAGAAACGATGTTTCCTTACGTCTCACAATCAGACATCTAACGATCGTGAAACAATTGATTATGCACAAAATAACAATAATATATAACAATATGAAATAATATAAAATAATGTAAAAGCATGTAAAATCATGTAAAATAATATAAACAAGTAGCTGGTGAACATATTATATAGGGCCATCGAGTACTATCACGGAGTAACCAGAGTATGTCATGACAACTGAATTTTCTATATTTTCAATTAAATATACTTGGTAAATTTCTGTTAACCTATTATTTGTTTGTCCGATGTCTGACCTATCATTATATGATAGACTCACTTTCAGAATATGTAACTATTAGCAGTTATTCGACAAATTCTAAAACTATCACGGATTTACCCGAATTTACCCTACTAAAAGTGTGAAAATGCATAAAATTTCTGTCCTTTCCATCTTTAATACATGTTAAAAACGGTAGTGTACCGGGGTAACATTAGCATATCATGTATATATGTAGATAGCCCATTAACGGGTTAAGTTTTACTAATCTGAGGTCAGTAAACTTAAATTTCTTTATATTATTTTCTTTTTTACATCTTAACTTCTTAGTTAAGATGTAAATTAGCCAACTCGTAACCTTGGCACATGATATAAATATCATTAACAGTTTAAGTTTTACTAATCTGACGTAAAACAATGTAAATCCGGCGTATGCCAATGTTCTCCCGGTTTACAGTACTCAGGACTACAAGGTACTCGTGTCTACATAACAAGTCGCATGCAAGTACAGAATATTATTCACCGGTCGGCGAATATGGTCCATCCTGTCATCCTCGCCAGCTTCCAAGCTTTGGGCCCTCTCTAGGGCCTCTGTAGGGTCTCCCTTTGGGCCCTCTCTAGGGCCTATGCTAGGCCCTCTGTAGGGTCTCCCTTTGGGCCCTCTCTAGGGCCTACGCGCTAGGCCCTGTATAGGGTCCATTTGTTGGGCCTTCACCAGGGTCCATGAGCTAGGCCCTTTTTAGGGCCTAGAATCTCCTTGGTGAGTCTAAGCTGAAAATTGAAGCTAACCGAAAATTTGACTCTACTTCCGCGATAAAAAAACAATTAGAGCACCGGTACTCTGAACGAACTTTTTATGCGCAAAAATTGCCTCTACTTTCGCGGTAATACTACTCTAAGTAAGAGCCGCGGTGCTCTGCAAAATATATAGTTGAACGCGAAAAAAACTGAGACTCTACGATCGCGTTACGCGCGATCACAAAGGATCTTGCTAGACTGCAAGATTGCTAGGAAGACTGATTCCACTTGGAACCTTTTCAGATTTTTACCGGTGACTCCCGGTGATTATTTTACGAATTATTAATCGGAATTGCAAAAATCGCGAGCAACTTTTGTATTGATTTAATTTTCTGGCCCTTTCCAGGGCCCGCAGGTTTAAGCTGAAAATTGAAGCTAAGCGAAACTTTGACTCTACTTCCGCGATAAAAAGCAATTAGAGCACCGGTGCTCTGGACAAATCTTAGATACGCAAAAATTTGACTCCAAATTCGCGGTAATACTACTCTAATTAAGAGCCGCGGTGCTCTGCAAAATATGTAGATGGACGCGAAAACAACGGGGACCTTGCTAGACTGCAAGATTGCTAGGAAGTCTGGTTCCACCTTCCACTGGAACCTTTTCAAAATTTTCGCGGTGACTCTACTCGACTCGATCGATTTGATTGTTTTACGAATTATTAAACGGTATTATAAAAATCGCGAGCAACTGTTGTATTGATTTAATTTTCTGATTTTAAGACAGACACATGCATGTCACTATCTACGAGTACCTTGTGTGGTCAGCTCATTGGATACTGCTCTTTCCAATACATGCGCGGCAGTTAGTGGTCCATTTCCTGTAATTGGCATTCGCTTTAGGAACATATCTGCGATATTTCGTGAATATGGTTTAGAAAAGAGCCACGTCACGAGGCTACTGCCTGGACGCCCTAGTCCATATTCGCAAAATATTGCACAAGTGTTCCCGAAACGAATACCGACCATGTGAAATGGGCCCCTGCATGTCGCGCATTTCTGTTGGAACGGCTAGAATCGAAAAAGCTCGCTATGCTACGTATTCTACAGAAACCATTTTGTTCTATTGCGTGCACTCATATTCAAAGCAATATAAAGTGACTTGCCGTTCGCTGTCATCGAGAGTACTGCATCTCTGCAAACTCGTAATTCCTGACCAGCAGCCCTGGGACAAGCACTCCTTAGCTCAGCATCCCTTTAGTCCTCAACACAGCAGCTTCAGTTGGACTCGTGCATGACTCTACTTTCGCGATGAAAAGGCTATTAGAGCACCGGAGCTCTCGACTAGTTTTATTTGCGCAAAAACACTGACTTTAAGATCGCATTACGGGCGATCACAAACCCTACTACTGAAACAGACAATTTGTATTTAAACAAGTGACGCAATAATTCCTTTAAATTCCAGGCAGCCGCATGGAGCGCCACGCAATTCGGACATTCAGAAACATTTCGAGCGGCCGCATTGGGCGCTTAATGATTCTCAAGATTGACAGAAAAAAGGAGTGGCCCCTTTGGACGCATAATACTTTTCAATTTTAATGAGAAAAGAAACGGCAGCCTCTGTGGGCGCTCAACGATGCCTAATCACAAGCCGGAAGAACAGCAGCCTCTTTGGGCGCATAATAATTCCGAATTGTAATTCGCATAATCTATTGCAAATATGCACTTGCGTAACTTTCGCGGAATATGCGAAAGCTAAGAATCTCTCGATTGAGATTGCAAAAGAGACTAAACGACTAAAGGACCGAAAGACGCGACGCGACATTCACCCTCGATGCACCGAATTTTCGTTTCTACATGGCGTGCTCCGTATCACGACTTTCCACAGTCATCGTCTAACAATGGTCCTCTGTGTAAAGCCGTAATAAGTTGTACCCAGCACAGCCGGCCTATGAAGGGCGAGCACACCATGCGCGAAATCGAAATTAGTGATCGAAGGCGAATTTTATTTCTGGAAGAGTTCGTTTGGTACTCTCATTTAAAAAGAACGAGACGGAAAAAAGCTTATCGTTCAAAGTACAGAAGTGCATTTTTTAATAGATGTCCAGACCGAACCAAACTCACCGAATTTATGTTTTGCTCGATCTGGACCCTTAAACTAGATCGTAGGCTTTAGTTTTGATTCCGTTTCGCAAGTCGCAATGCTTGGGAAACGTTACCAAGTCCAGGCACACCAGCGGGGAGGTACCTACGAAAGTGACCCATTTCTACGAAATATTTCTGATCCATGTTCGACCAATGTGCTTCGTCACTTTGAAAAATTTGGAAAAAGTCTTACGACTAAAGGTCTTAAAGTAACAACTTATTGCTAGGCTGAATTTAATACAGTAAGGAGAGAGAAAACTAGAAAAAGCGAGCACAGTGACCAAGTAGCACCAAGTTCAACTTGTATAATTGAGAATCCTGAATAAATTAATGCTTTATATTCTCGTTTTAATTATTAAGAGAATATAATGGCTCGAATGTAATTAAACTTGTAAAGTGTAACTCTCATTCAAAGCTTCTGCTTTGATTATAAAATTCAAGAAAAATAATTCGGAATATTTAAAACGCGTTATTAGAACTTTAACCTCGAATTTGAAATTTATTTATTGCTTTTGTCTGTATTAAACATTTGGAAGCACGCGCGTTACTGTGACTATTCACGAGTACTAAGTATGTATTCTTGCTCATTGTGCTCGCTATAGCAATCATTTGTTCAATAGCACGCAGAAAAATTGAAAAAATTAAAATGTACTCACTGCTATCCATGCAGACAGGCAGCCACATCGGCAGGTTCACAGACAGACCAAGGGCAGCAAAACCGAATAGAATTTATCACACACACAAATATGTCACTTTAACTTCACGATCAAAAAGCAATTTGAGCACCGGTGCTTAGTCTTAAATAGTTCAAGATGCGTAAAATCACTGACTCTGCACTCGCGTCGACACTACTAACACGCACAACCATCTCGTGATTTTAAACACAAAGCACTGCACGTTTTTAAGTGTCCCTAAGCAGTGGGGACCCTTGATAGGACTCGAGAAACGTGTTGCCCAAAAAGTCTCCCAGATACTGGGTGAATTGTAGTAGAATCTTGTTAAGCGACTTCCCACATGGCACAGTAATCGATCAAATTAATACAGGAATCGAAATGTCGCGGAATAATATGCTCACGCGTTCACCGAGGTCCGACCACTAACGCAGACAAAGCTGAACAGGCAGGCCATTGTTCGGCGACGGTACGACTTTGGTAGAGGTTGTTGACGTTCTGTCTCTCTCCAACGTCTTCCAGCTCGAGCGTCGCGTAAACACGTACGCGGTGTATTCGCGAACGCGATGTTACGGCGTTTTAATACGTAGACACGATGTTCCCTTCCAACCAGCTAATAGTTTCGGTCGTATCCAACGCCGGGCAGAAAGTAATAAATACAGAACGCTTATGCTATTCAAGAATAACACAATTTATTATTTTCATCATGTCTCAACTAATATTTTGTCCCTTTCAATTGCATGTAATTATTGTGGAATTAATGATACAATTATTCTTTTTTAAGTTGAAATAAAGCACTTTTTTACCAACATTTTGTGACCAAGGCGTTGCTCGAATTATGATTCCAACCTCTGAAATAAATTCCTTTTTATTTTTGGATGTCGTGGGCAGTGGTGGGCAGTGATGGGTAAAGACACGAAATTTCTGTTTTATACACGACTCGTGACTTATACGTCGTATAAGTATTAATATTTCAATCTTTTTGTGTACATTATATTTGTACGAAATGTTAATTTTAAATAAATTTTATTTTAATTCTGTGTAAAAATGTGTTATTAACGTTATTACCATGTTTTGTAATTTTAATTTTAACACACTAACTTTAAAAATTATTTTATGTAAGATTACAATTTTTAAAAATTTTATTATAATGCAAATAACTTCAGCCTTCATCAGTAGACAAATGTAACAGAGTCATCTAGTTTCAGTGAATCATAAAATCCCACTAATTTTGCCAATTTGAGGTCTTTTAACCGATTTCTCGTTTTACAACGAACCTATGCGCATTGAGAAAATAGCTAATCCATATGCAAGATAATGACTTTCGTTAAACGTTGCTGTAGCGTTATTTTGAAGTCACAACAGTTTTAATGCCAGCTATTGAATTTTTCCAACCATCAGTTAATAGTACTCCTTCTTGTGGTTCATCTTTCCTTATAGAATTAACAAGTTCTATTCTGTATCTAAAATTGTTGTGGATAATGTTTTCCTCGTACAAGCTTTAAACTGATGGATGATGGTCCAATTTATTGATAAACGCTTTAAAATGTGTTGATTCTACTATGTTAAGAAGTATATTGCAGCCAGAAATAAAATTGACTAGTAATTGATCCAATTTTCTTTTCCTACAATAAAAATAGTCTTCATTAACATTATTTTTAATTCAAACAAATTATATTTATTATTCTATATGCATTTCTTTTACTAACCTATCAATATCTATTTTTCGTCAGTGTAACTTAATTTAATTTAATTTTTTTAATCAGAATTATAATTATTAATAAATTGGCACTCTTAACAACCTATGCCAAAAATGTTTTATAGGTTAGTTATTTTTATTCCAGCGCTATACGACGTTCACGGCATACACGACATAAACGACGTATACGACGCATAAGACACGAGTCGTGTATAAAACAGAAATTTCGTGTCTTTACCCACCACTGGTGGTGGGCAGTGATGGGTAAAGACACGAAATTTCTGTTTTATACACGACTCGTGTCTTATGCGTCGTATACGTCGTTTATGTCGTGTATGCCGTGAACGTCGTATAGCGCTGGAATAAAAATAACTAACCTATAAAACATTTTTGGCATAGGTTGTTAAGAGTGCCAATTTATTAATAATTATAATTCTGATTAAAAAAATTAAATTAAATTAAGTTACACTGACGAAAAATAGATATTGATAGGTTAGTAAAAGAAATGCATATAGAATAATAAATATAATTTGTTTGAATTAAAAATAATGTTAATGAAGACTATTTTTATTGTAGGAAAAGAAAATTGGATCAATTACTAGTCAATTTTATTTCTGGCTGCAATATACTTCTTAACATAGTAGAATCAACACATTTTAAAGCGTTTATCAATAAATTGGACCATCATCCATCAGTTTAAAGCTTGTACGAGGAAAACATTATCCACAACAATTTTAGATACAGAATAGAACTTGTTAATTCTATAAGGAAAGATGAACCACAAGAAGGAGTACTATTAACTGATGGTTGGAAAAATTCAATAGCTGGCATTAAAACTGTTGTGACTTCAAAATAACGCTACAGCAACGTTTAACGAAAGTCATTATCTTGCATATGGATTAGCTATTTTCTCAATGCGCATAGGTTCGTTGTAAAACGAGAAATCGGTTAAAAGACCTCAAATTGGCAAAATTAGTGGGATTTTATGATTCACTGAAACTAGATGACTCTGTTACATTTGTCTACTGATGAAGGCTGAAGTTATTTGCATTATAATAAAATTTTTAAAAATTGTAATCTTACATAAAATAATTTTTAAAGTTAGTGTGTTAAAATTAAAATTACAAAACATGGTAATAACGTTAATAACACATTTTTACACAGAATTAAAATAAAATTTATTTAAAATTAACATTTCGTACAAATATAATGTACACAAAAAGATTGAAATATTAATACTTATACGACGTATAAGTCACGAGTCGTGTATAAAACAGAAATTTCGTGTCTTTACCCATCACTGCCCACCACTGCCCACGACATCCAAAAATAAAAAGGAATTTATTTCAGAGGTTGGAATCATAATTCGAGCAACGCCTTGGTCACAAAATGTTGGTAAAAAAGTGCTTTATTTCAACTTAAAAAAGAATAATTGTATCATTAATTCCACAATAATTACATGCAATTGAAAGGGACAAAATATTAGTTGAGACATGATGAAAATAATAAATTGTGTTATTCTTGAATAGCATAAGCGTTCTGTATTTATTACTTTCTGCCCGGCGTTGGATACGACCGAAACTATTAGCTGGTTGGAAGGGAACATCGTGTCTACGTATTAAAACGCCGTAACATCGCGTTCGCGAATACACCGCGTACGTGTTTACGCGACGCTCGAGCTGGAAGACGTTGGAGAGAGACAGAACGTCAACAACCTCTACCAAAGTCGTACCGTCGCCGAACAATGGCCTGCCTGTTCAGCTTTGTCTGCGTTAGTGGTCGGACCTCGGTGAACGCGTGAGCATATTATTCCGCGACATTTCGATTCCTGTATTAATTTGATCGATTACTGTGCCATGTGGGAAGTCGCTTAACAAGATTCTACTACAATTCACCCAGTATCTGGGAGACTTTTTGGGCAACACGTTTCTCGAGTCCTATCAAGGGTCCCCACTGCTTAGGGACACTTAAAAACGTGCAGTGCTTTGTGTTTAAAATCACGAGATGGTTGTGCGTGTTAGTAGTGTCGACGCGAGTGCAGAGTCAGTGATTTTACGCATCTTGAACTATTTAAGACTAAGCACCGGTGCTCAAATTGCTTTTTGATCGTGAAGTTAAAGTGACATATTTGTGTGTGTGATAAATTCTATTCGGTTTTGCTGCCCTTGGTCTGTCTGTGAACCTGCCGATGTGGCTGCCTGTCTGCATGGATAGCAGTGAGTACATTTTAATTTTTTCAATTTTTCTGCGTGCTATTGAACAAATGATTGCTATAGCGAGCACAATGAGCAAGAATACATACTTAGTACTCGTGAATAGTCACAGTAACGCGCGTGCTTCCAAATGTTTAATACAGACAAAAGCAATAAATAAATTTCAAATTCGAGGTTAAAGTTCTAATAACGCGTTTTAAATATTCCGAATTATTTTTCTTGAATTTTATAATCAAAGCAGAAGCTTTGAATGAGAGTTACACTTTACAAGTTTAATTACATTCGAGCCATTATATTCTCTTAATAATTAAAACGAGAATATAAAGCATTAATTTATTCAGGATTCTCAATTATACAAGTTGAACTTGGTGCTACTTGGTCACTGTGCTCGCTTTTTCTAGTTTTCTCTCTCCTTACTGTATTAAATTCAGCCTAGCAATAAGTTGTTACTTTAAGACCTTTAGTCGTAAGACTTTTTCCAAATTTTTCAAAGTGACGAAGCACATTGGTCGAACATGGATCAGAAATATTTCGTAGAAATGGGTCACTTTCGTAGGTACCTCCCCGCTGGTGTGCCTGGACTTGGTAACGTTTCCCAAGCATTGCGACTTGCGAAACGGAATCAAAACTAAAGCCTACGATCTAGTTTAAGGGTCCAGATCGAGCAAAACATAAATTCGGTGAGTTTGGTTCGGTCTGGACATCTATTAAAAAATGCACTTCTGTACTTTGAACGATAAGCTTTTTTCCGTCTCGTTCTTTTTAAATGAGAGTACCAAACGAACTCTTCCAGAAATAAAATTCGCCTTCGATCACTAATTTCGATTTCGCGCATGGTGTGCTCGCCCTTCATAGGCCGGCTGTGCTGGGTACAACTTATTACGGCTTTACACAGAGGACCATTGTTAGACAATGACTGTGGAAAGTCGTGATACGGAGCACGCCATGTAGAAACGAAAATTCGGTGCATCGAGGGTGAATGTCGCGTCGCGTCTTTCGGTCCTTTAGTCGTTTAGTCTCTTTTGCAATCTCAATCGAGAGATTCTTAGCTTTCGCATATTCCGCGAAAGTTACGCAAGTGCATATTTGCAATAGATTATGCGAATTACAATTCGGAATTATTATGCGCCCAAAGAGGCTGCTGTTCTTCCGGCTTGTGATTAGGCATCGTTGAGCGCCCACAGAGGCTGCCGTTTCTTTTCTCATTAAAATTGAAAAGTATTATGCGTCCAAAGGGGCCACTCCTTTTTTCTGTCAATCTTGAGAATCATTAAGCGCCCAATGCGGCCGCTCGAAATGTTTCTGAATGTCCGAATTGCGTGGCGCTCCATGCGGCTGCCTGGAATTTAAAGGAATTATTGCGTCACTTGTTTAAATACAAATTGTCTGTTTCAGTAGTAGGGTTTGTGATCGCCCATAATGCGATCTTAAAGTCAGTGTTTTTGCGCAAATAAAACTAGTCGAGAGCTCCGGTGCTCTAATAGCCTTTTCATCGCGAAAGTAGAGTCATGCACGAGTCCAACTGAAGCTGCTGTGTTGAGGACTAAAGGGATGCTGAGCTAAGGAGTGCTTGTCCCAGGGCTGCTGGTCAGGAATTACGAGTTTGCAGAGATGCAGTACTCTCGATGACAGCGAACGGCAAGTCACTTTATATTGCTTTGAATATGAGTGCACGCAATAGAACAAAATGGTTTCTGTAGAATACGTAGCATAGCGAGCTTTTTCGATTCTAGCCGTTCCAACAGAAATGCGCGACATGCAGGGGCCCATTTCACATGGTCGGTATTCGTTTCGGGAACACTTGTGCAATATTTTGCGAATATGGACTAGGGCGTCCAGGCAGTAGCCTCGTGACGTGGCTCTTTTCTAAACCATATTCACGAAATATCGCAGATATGTTCCTAAAGCGAATGCCAATTACAGGAAATGGACCACTAACTGCCGCGCATGTATTGGAAAGAGCAGTATCCAATGAGCTGACCACACAAGGTACTCGTAGATAGTGACATGCATGTGTCTGTCTTAAAATCAGAAAATTAAATCAATACAACAGTTGCTCGCGATTTTTATAATACCGTTTAATAATTCGTAAAACAATCAAATCGATCGAGTCGAGTAGAGTCACCGCGAAAATTTTGAAAAGGTTCCAGTGGAAGGTGGAACCAGACTTCCTAGCAATCTTGCAGTCTAGCAAGGTCCCCGTTGTTTTCGCGTCCATCTACATATTTTGCAGAGCACCGCGGCTCTTAATTAGAGTAGTATTACCGCGAATTTGGAGTCAAATTTTTGCGTATCTAAGATTTGTCCAGAGCACCGGTGCTCTAATTGCTTTTTATCGCGGAAGTAGAGTCAAAGTTTCGCTTAGCTTCAATTTTCAGCTTAAACCTGCGGGCCCTGGAAAGGGCCAGAAAATTAAATCAATACAAAAGTTGCTCGCGATTTTTGCAATTCCGATTAATAATTCGTAAAATAATCACCGGGAGTCACCGGTAAAAATCTGAAAAGGTTCCAAGTGGAATCAGTCTTCCTAGCAATCTTGCAGTCTAGCAAGATCCTTTGTGATCGCGCGTAACGCGATCGTAGAGTCTCGATTTTTTTCGCGTTCAACTATATATTTTGCAGAGCACCGCGGCTCTTACTTAGAGTAGTATTACCGCGAAAGTAGAGGCAATTTTTGCGCATGAAAAGTTCGTCCAGAGTACCGGTGCTCTAATTGTTTTTTTATCGCGGAAGTAGAGTCAAATTTTCGGTTAGCTTCAATTTTCAGCTTAGACTCACCAAGGAGATTCTAGGCCCTAAAAAGGGCCTAGCTCATGGACCCTGGTGAAGGCCCAACAAATGGACCCTATACAGGGCCTAGCGCGTAGGCCCTAGAGAGGGCCCAAAGGGAGACCCTACAGAGGGCCTAGCATAGGCCCTAGAGAGGGCCCAAAGGGAGACCCTACAGAGGCCCTAGAGAGGGCCCAAAGCTTGGAAGCTGGCGAGGATGACAGGATGGACCATATTCGCCGACCGGTGAATAATATTCTGTACTTGCATGCGACTTGTTATGTAGACACGAGTACCTTGTATTCCTGGGTAGTAATCTTTGTGCGTGTATTTTGCAAGTGTAAGCATCCTACTTAATTGCACGCAGTGCAGTTTGGTAGGATATGCATCCTACAAAATGCAATCAAAAAGACTTTGCCCAACGAGTTCATTCCGAGAGCAAGGAATGTGAAATAATTGAAATGGCGCGTTTAAAATACAAGAGGGCCAAAAGTTGCTGCTCCTTTTGTCGAATTAGAGCCACCCCTATATACCCCGCGGCGTGTATACGCATATTAACCCTTTGGACTTTAAATTAAAATCTTTTGAAAGTAGCCTTTTCCCTTTAATATTGCAAGTAAAGTTCAAAGGGTTAATATATTTTTGCGAGATATTCGGGGAATCATTTGGGAGTCGCTGAGGGATTCGTGCGTTTAGATTTAAGTAAGAGAATTGTAAAGACCTATGTACGTACAGGGAGATATCGAACCTACCGCCTATCTCCGATGAGCAGGTAGGTTCGATACCTAAACCGAAGGGATCGACGGAAATTTGTTTCCATCCATCTCTTCGGTTGAATAGGCTAAGGGTTTCATGTACAGGGAGATCGGTGGAACTTTGACTCCATCTATCTCTCTACGGGTCTCGGAACGCAGCAACCTCCTCGTGGTGAGACCTGGTAATCGGTGAGAACCGAGCCGATAGTTGCGATTGTCAAATATTCTAATTAGATATAAGAATTTCTTTAACTTGCAATGTTAATAGAATGTAAGAATAAAATATAATAACTTGAAATATTGTAACATGAACTCAGTATTTCAACACATTTCAGAGTAGTTCTTGAGTTGGACGCTGTTCATGAACAGAGGTCGCTAAATTCAGTCCTCAAATTATGGGTCGGTAACACAGTTTGTACGGTGACACGAAGTCCCATAAGGTGATAGGTCTATTCCATACCTCGTCTGTGGTTCCGATAAGATTTCGAGGCCCTTTTTAGGGCCTAGAATTTCCTTGGCAAGTCTAAGCTGAAAATTGAAGCTAAGCGAAAATTTGACTCTACTTCCGCGATAAAAAAGCAATTAGAACACCGGTGCTCTGGACGAACTTTTTATGCGCAAAAAATTGGCTCTACTTTCGCGAAGAAAATTCAACTGGAGCTTCGGTGCTCTGGACAAGTCTTAGATACGCAAAAATTTGACTCCAAATTCGCGGTAGTACTACTCTAATTAAGAGCCGCGGTGCTCTGTAAAATACGTAGATGAACGCGAAAAAAAACGGGGACACTACGATCGCATTACGCGCGATCACGAAGGATCTTGCTAGACTGCAAGATTGCTAGGAAGTCTGGTTCCACTTGGAACTTTTCCAAATTTTTCGCGGTGACTATACTCGTCACGATCGATTCCATTATTTTAGGAATTATTAATCGGAATTGCAAAAATCGCGAGCAAATGTTGTATCGATTTAATTTTTTGATTTTAAGACAGACACATGCATGTCACAATCTACGAGTACCTTGTATGGTCGGCTCATTGGATTCTGCTCTTTCCAACAAATATGCGCAGCGGTTAGTGGCCCACTTCATATAATTGGCATTCGTTTTAGGAACATTTATGCGATATTTCGTGAATATGGCTTAGAAAAGAACCACATCATGAGGCTACTGCCTAGACGCCCTAGACCATATTCGCGAAATATTGCATAAGTGTTCCCGAAACGAATACCGACCATGTGAAATGGGCCCCTGCATGTCGCGCATTTGTGTTGGAATGGCCAGAATCGAAGGAGCTAATACTACGCTCCATACTACGACTTTACACTGCCATGGCGTGTGTGGCCGAGAACGAGCAATCGAAGACATCAGAGCCGGTACGAGATGGACCGAAGCCCGGTATCGGCGGGATGACAAGAAAATCCGAGAGTCATGAACTGGCGCACAACATCGTCTAACAATGGTCCTCCGTGTAAAGCCGTAATAAGTTGTACCCAGCACAGCCGGCCTATGGCGGGCGAGCAAACCATGCGCGAATTCGAAATCAGTCATCGAAGGCGAATTGTATTTCTAGAAGAGCGCGTTCGGCACTCTTATATTTAAAAAGAACGAGACGGAACAGAAGCTTATCGCTCGAAATACGCAAGTGCATTTTTGAATAGATGTCTAGACCGAACCAAACTCGCCGAATATTAGTTTCGCTCGATCTGGACACTTAAACTAGATCGTAGGCTTCAGCTTGATTCCGTTTTGCAAGTCGCAATGCTTGGGAAACGTTACCAAGGCCAGGCCACACCAGCGGGGAGGTACCTACGAAAGTGATCCATTTCTACGGAATAATTCTGGTCCATATTTGACCAATGCTTTGCGCATTTTTGAAAATTTTGAAAAAGTCTTACGACTAAAGTTCTTAAACTAACACTTATTGATAGGCTGGCTTAAATATTGTAAGGAGAGAGAAAAGTTGAAGAAGCAAGCACACTGACCAAGTAGTACCAATATCAACTCTCATTCTCGCATATTAATATTTGTATGAGAAAGAACTTCAACTTATATAATTGAAAATCCTTAATAAATTAATGCTTTACGTCGTCGTTTTATTAAGAGAATCTAATGGCTCGAATGTAATTAAACTTGAGATGTGCAATTCGTATTCAAAGAATCAAGCTTAGATTATAAAATTCAAGAAAAATAATTCGGAATATTTAAAACGCGTTATTAGAACTTTGACCTCGAAGTTCAAATTTATTCATTGCTTTTGTCTGTATTAAACATTTTGAAGCACGCGCGTTAATGTTACTGTTCACGAGTACAAAGTATGTATTCTTGGTCACTGTGCTTGCTACAGCAATCATTTATTCAGTAGCATTCAGAAAAATTGAAAAAATTAAAATGTACCACTCACCGATCGTTGAATGCAGTCTCACCGCTATCCATGCAGTCAGGCAGCCATATTAGCAGGTTCACAAACCAAGGTCAGTAGTACCAAACAGAATGTATCACACACACACACACACACACACACACACACACACACACACACACACACACACACACACACACACACACACACACACACACACACACACGCACGCACGCACGCACGCACGCACATATGTCACTTTAATTTCGCGATCAAAAAGTAATTTGAGCACCGGTGCTTAGTCTTAAATAGTTCAAGATGCGTAAAAACACTGACTCTACACTCGCGTTGACACTACTAACACGCACAACCATTTCATGATTTTAAACACAAAGCACTGCACATTTTTAAGTGTCCCTAAGCAGTGGGGACCGTTGATAGGACTCAAGAAATGTGTTGCCCAAGAAGTCTTCTAGATACTGGGTGAATTGTAGTAGAATCTTGTTAAGCGACTTCCCACATGGCCCAATAATCGATGAAATTAATCCAGGGAGCGAGATATCGCGAAATAATATGCTCACGCGTTCACTGAGGTTCGTTCACTGTCGCAGGCAAAGTTCAACTGCCAAGTACATTGTTCGGCGTTGGTTCGACTTTGCTAGAGGTTGTTGACGTTCCGTCTCGCCCCAACGACTCCCAACTCCTCGAGAAAAGTATTGCTTGCGAAGTCTTCTAGATACTTGGTGAATTGTTGTAGAACTTGTTAAGCGACCTCCCACATGGTCCAGTAACCGATGAAATCAATCCAGGAATCAAGATATCGTGAAATAATATGCTCACGCGTTCACTGAGGTCCGTTCACTGTCGCAGGCAAAGTTAAACTGGCAGGTGCATTGTTCGGCGTTGGTTCGACTTTGCTAGAGGTTGTTGACGTTCCGTCTCGCTCCAACGACTCCCAGTTTTTCGAGAAAAGTATTGCTTGCGAAGTCTTCTAGATACTTGGTGAATTGTTGTAGAACTTGTTAAGCGACCTCCCACATGGTCCAGTAACCGATGAAATCAATCCAGGAATCAAGATATCGCGAAATAATATGCTCACGCGTTCACTGAGGTCCGATCACCATTGCGAGTAAAGTTGAACTGCCAAGTACATTGTTCAACAATGCATATTATTTCGCGATACCTTGATTCCTGGATTGATTTCATCGGTTACTGGACCATGTGGGAGGTCGCTTAACAAGATTCTACAACAATTCACCAAGTATCTAGAAGACTTCGCAAGCAATACTTTTCTCGAAGAACTGGGAGTCGTTGGAGCGAGACGGAACGTCAACAACCTCTAGCAAAGTCGAACCAACGCCGAACAATGCACCTGCCAGTTTAACTTTACTCGCAATGGTGATCGGACCTCAGGGAATGCGTGAGCATATTATTTCGCGATATCTTGATTCCTGGATTGATTTCATCGGTTACTGGACCATGTGGGAGGTCGCTTAACAAGTTCTACAACAATTCGCCAAGTATCTAGAAGACTTCTCAAGCAATACTTTTCTCGAGGAGCTGGAAGTCGTTGGAGCGAGACGGAACGTAAACAACCTCTAGCAAAGTCGAACCAACGCCGAACAATGCACCTGCCAGTTTAACTTTACTCGCAATGGTGATCGGACCTCAGGGAATGCGTGAGCATATTATTTCGCGATACCTTGATTCCTGGATTGATTTCATCGATTACTGGACCATGTGGGAAGTTGCTTAACAAGATTCTACAACAATTCGCCAAGTATCTAGAAGACTTCGCAAGCAATACTTTTCTCGAGGAGTTGGGAGTCGTTGGGGCGAGACGGAACGTCAACAACCTCTAGCAAAGTCGAACCAACGCCGAACAATGTACTTGGCAGTTGAACATTGCCTGCGACAGTGAACGAACCTCAGTGAACGCGTGAGCATATTTTTCGCGATATCTCGCTCCCTGGATTGATTTCATCGGTTACTGGACCATGTGGGAGGTCGCTTAACAAGATTTTACAACAATTCACCAAGTATCTAGAAGACTTCGCAAGCAATACTTTTCTCGAGGAGTTGGGAGTCGTTGGGGCGAGACGGAACGTCGCACACACGCACGCACGTGCAAGAAAGAAAGAAAAGGATTAATGCAATTTATACATATTTATTGAGTTTAGCAACACCAATTCCGGGCGCAGCGCCAAGTATTTTGAATAAAATATTTATTCGTATTAAAATATTTATTTGTATAAAAATATATCTGCATATCTGCATATTATTATTTAATACATTTTTTCTTTGTATAAATAGCCATTATGAGTAATGGAATTTTAGCTGTGCATATGTAGTTGTGTCATCTAAAGCGCAGTTGGAAAGCATCTTTATGTACTGGCAGCTCATTTTGATTTCACATCTTTTTTTAATTTTGTAATTATTATATTATCTTCTATTTTTTGTGATTTTCATGTTTTCATGTACTTGGCGTATTTTTTTACTTTTTCGAAGTTTTTTTGTGGGTAAAAATATACTCATAGCAGAGTTAAGCCGGGAATCCACCGGGAAGCTAAGCTGAGCTATGCTATGCGATGCTATGTTTTAACTTATTTTTTGGTGGAAATGGTTCCATAAGAATGTATTGAAGCTAATTTTTTTTAATCTAGTATCGCATAGCCTAGCATCGCATAGCATAGCATAGCATAGCATAGCATAGCATAGCATAGCATCGCATCGCATAGCATAGCTTAGCTTCCCGGTGGATTTTTTGTTCGTCACTTTTATTCGTGGGAATTTATTTAATGTCATGAACAAAACTAACGATGTACATGTAACCTGCAACATTTTGAAAGTTTTGGATAGGCCTTTGCCTATGTCATTTACTTTTTTGGCTAATTGTTTTTCATTTTTGCAGAAGACAGAGTACGCCCAAAAGGAGGAGCTGCAAAAGGAGAACGCTATTTTGTATGGTAAGTTTTATATTATTTTTATAACGATTACAGATCGCGCAATATAACTTTGCCTCCGAGCGGCGACTGAGTTGGCCGTGACTCCACCGTGCGTGCGAGACAGTCAGACCGTCGAACGCTGGTCCCCGGCGGAGGCAAAGTTATATAGGGTAATTCCGGTTAGATTTTTGTCCTTTATAAAACTACTAAATTTACGGTGTGTTGATTTTTTTAAAAAGTGGGCCATCTCTCCCCGACTTACCCTATATTTCGCAATCTGTAACGATAAACTTACAGAAAAATTAAATTAAAATAATAATAATCAAATTTATTTTTCCAGATTCTGCTGATGACGATGTTTTTATGGCCGTTGACAATTGCAGCCAGACTAAAACCACGGCGTCAAGGACCCCGAGGGTGGCTCAACCGCCAGCACCGACCCCGGGCGCGGCTCAACCACCAGCACCGACCCCGGGGGCGGCCCAACCACCAGCACCGACCTCGGGGGTGGCTCAACCACCAGCACCGACCCCGGGGGCTCCACCACCAGCGGGGCAACGCCAGTGGGCTACATGTAAGTGTTTTTATACAAAAATAATCAATGATTTCTGTGAATTTTTAATTAATTAATATTCTTTTGAGTCTTTCTTTTTATATTATGTATTTGCTGGTATTCTTTTTCGTCTTCGACTTTTTTCTGTACTTGGCGTAATTTCTTTGCTTTTTTGAAGTTTTTTTATTGGATTATAACAGGCCTGGGATTTAAGTGAACGCAGCGGCCGATTTTCAGAGGCAACGCCTCCTTTCTCCCACCGCACGTCTTGACCCCCGCAGCGGCCAAAAAGCTTAGAGCGCCTCAGGCCCGTACCATATGAACCGAAGCCTCTGAAAATCGGCCGCTGCGTTCACTTAAATCCCAGGCCTGGATTATAATAATGAAATAAAAATATAATATTATTATAACTTTGTGGTTTAATCAATTTAACAATTATAATTATATTCACTTAATTTATCATTTCAGATAGAGGTACCAGAGCCGGGCGGGCAAGGCGCCAAAATGATTTTATGGGCTTTCTGATGAAGTTAAGTCAAGCGGAGTTCCACTGGGGGAGGAGGGGACGGGGGCGGGGCAAGAGAGGCCAATAAAAATGAACAATTTATATATATAATATATAATAAAAATTTAATTGAATGAATCTTTGTTTCTGTATGTCGTAATCATTAATTCCTTTTTTGCTTCTTTATCCTTATATGTATGTCGTAATTCATTTCTGGTTTCCTTATCCTTATATATATTTTACAATTACAGCATAATAATTATCAGCTGTTGAAATTTACAATTCCATGAATCTGAAAGCACGTACAATTCCGTGAATCTGAAAGCACGTACAATTCCATGAAACTGAAAGCATGCACAATGTCATGAATTGTTTTATCAAATCGAGAAATGTTTTTCGTGGTTAGAAAATTAAAATTTCCATTCATAACGTCATTTTCTGAGTATATTTCATGGAATAGTATTTTTTAAATTAATTTGTTTATGTTTACCAAATTCATGCGTTATATTAGACTCTAATTGATTTTAGTATCATTTTCATTTTCATGTTTACAGATTTCTGTGCTTAAAGAGGTTATCGCTAGATTTAGCACGAATTTTCGTGTTTTCATATTCATGGAATTGTACGTGTTTCCAGATTCATGGAATTGTATGTGAGACTGCATTTTGATTCCAATTCAATGGTACAACGATAATATATATTTGTAAAAACACGTGGCATCTCAAATTTTGTATATAACCTGACTGTAAGCTGTCAAAATTTGGAGTAAATTGCACATAGTGAAGATAGGAATTGATGAACGAAACATGTATTAGTTCGTTTTGGCTGAAGGTGTGCGTATAATAACGCGTATACGTATTATGTCGACAAAAATTTGAGATTGAAGAAGAATAAGAAGAAAAATCTACCGTTTTCGACAGATCCCTGAGACGATATTACGATATCTCTGTCATGCGTGGACCGATTTTATTGAAATTGGTCTTATTCGAAAGCCGATATGCGGTTTACATAAGAAAAATGCCTTTAAATTTAGAAAATATTGCAGGCGTGA